>VDFB02120160.1:0-66192 GCA_007258455.2 Sequoia sempervirens | reverse complement strand
TGTTCCCCCATATTCTCAATTCTCTTCAAATAGCCTACTAAATGAATTAATGTTGTCATTTCCATTGGGAAAGCCCCCACCTCAGCTAAAAAAATCTCATACGGAACTGTACTTTTTATTTTGAAATTGCTTGTGATTAGGTGCTTTTGTAATCTTTCTATTTCCCTCCATTTTAGTGCTGATGTGTTGCAACCCCAAACTTCACAACCATATAAGACCACAAGCATAACAAGCAGCCCAAATAATTTCTTTTTTTTTTTCTAATCCCATAGCTTAGTTGATCTACATCTGTTTTGAAGCAAGTAGAAAGCTTTCCAACCCCCTTGAATTATTTTTTCCCTACAAGTATCCCAACTAAGAGTGCTGCAAAAATTGAGACCCAAATACTTGTATTCATTATAAGGGGTGGTCAATTTAGTAATTAGTTGAAGATCAAATAGGATTACGACAATTATTGTAAAGAGTTCAGTTCCAATTCAATTATAGAGCATTTTAGGCGGTTTGTAAGCGAACCGACTTCATGCAAATTCACCACCAACAATTCATCGTTGGAAAATTCACCGCCAACAATTTACCGCTGGAAAATTCACCACCATAACAAATTCACCTAATGGAAAATTCACCACTAGCAATTCACCGTCATGGATAATTAATCGCATTAACATTTTCTAATATATATTTCTAAGACCTTGAGAATTTTTTTGCAAAAGAATAATTTCCAATAGTACAATAATATAGATGATTGATATTGTTGTATAATTGGTTTATTAGAATAAAATAAAACATATTGATTTTTTTTTTCATTTTTATTATCATAAATCAAAATTTCTAATTGTATATGTGATTAATAATCCGCGGTGGTGAGTTGCTAGTGGTGAATTTTCCATGAGGTGAATTTGTCATGGCAGTGAATTTTCCGACAGTGAATTGTTGGCGGTGAATTTTCCAATAGTGAATTGTTGGTAGTGAATTTTCCTAGAACCAGACGAACTATAGCCTTCTCCTTCTCTAGTGTACAGTCTCACCAATAGTCTTAGCTCCACTTCCATGTTATAGCTACCCCATGTGCTTAGAGCCATTGCATTGGAAAAGTGAAATAATATAAATTTGTTTATATCTTAATTTAGGTCAATTGTTCTCAATTAAAAATTTTAGGTTTTCCCAATTTTAAAAGAAAATAATTGGATTCAAGTCTTATGATTCTATGCAAAACGCAATTTTAAGTTGGCTTTAGAATATTTGTTTTTTGTTTTTCTTGAACTTCATGTATTCTTTGACAAATAGAAATTAGATTATTCTATGGGTAAACCATGGTCAAGCTTGTGTATGAATCTTCTTTTCTATGTGTATGTCATTGTTCAATTCTTTCTTTGAAGGTATAAATTTTTATTTTCTTCTTTCTCTTGAACATAAGGACTTCATTAGAGTTGTTTGCATGCACTACAAAGAACAATTACCAATCTATTAAAGTTTTTGTCTTTCAAATTACCTCTTGTTGGTAGAAATACTTTGAATTTTTAAAAGATTGATGAGTTGCATAAATGGGGAAGCCATTGATCAACCTTGGAGAAACTTCATGTTTGGGAAAAGAGGCTTTATGAAGAAGTTATGCTATTTATCTTTGTGCTTCTCCTTATCCCTTCCTTTTAGTATCTTGCATTTCAACGATCCATTGATCTTGTAACCTTGTGGCGTCATATATAGTTTTGTTCTTGTTGATGCCAAGATTTAGTAAGGTAACAACCCTTTGTGGGAAACTCAGTTTATGGGGGACATATTGCGCTAAACTGGGTGACATCTGAATTTTTAAAGAAGTCGACTTCTATAATGGGGTTTAAAATGGGAAAAGGAAGTAGATATATAAAAATAAAATCTAACCTAAGGCGATGCGCCAAAATGTAGATAATAGGCATGATAAATCATAGATCTAAGGGCCCGATCAACAATCTGCAATGTCCCAGAAAGATAGAAATTGAAGATCAAAGTATAAACAATTCATTTATTGACATAAAATAACTTTGCACACATATTTACTGACAAGAAGAGTCATAAGACATGATCTAGATCAGCAAACTTGCATTCAATTTATAGAAGTACGACAAATGAATCATTCCAACAATAATAGCACAGTCTAAAGTTAATCAAATACATAAAAAGAGTAGAAAGGCTGAATGATTGGCACAGTTTGAGAGTCTTTTTGCAATAATTAAATAACAATAACAAAGGCCTGGCGTCTTTTCTAAAATCTATGTATTTCTGCAAAATCCTGGAACCCCTCCTTTGAAACACAAGGGAATATATATAGTTGAATGCTCCCATTGCCTTGGCGAGCAGTAGCAGAAAAAGATTTGAGAATCCTTGGCAATGATGTAGAATCAAAGATTCTTCTTGGCCGTTGCAACAGAAAGATTCCAGCCAAAGCATCTGGTCGTGCCAAGTTCAGGTGCATCCCTCTACAAATGATGGCAGTGGTCCGACTAAGTCGTGCTAGACAAGTGTCGCTACCTAGCTAAAGCAATTATGACACGCAACAGGATGTTGCAGTCCCCTGCTTGCTCCACCCAACATTTAAAAGAAGCATGTGCCGAATAGACACAAGTTGACACTACACAACCCATGCTCATCTTTTTCCTTTGCCGTTGAAAACTTGCACCAAGGAGACACGTGCAACCTGCCTTATTCCTGGTACCAACTATGGGGCCTGCTAGAATATGCAAAGATGAAGTCATGTGGCATGCAGACGAGGCTTGACTAAAAAACAAAGGGAAGTGACTTTCAAATGTGCGCTATGCGGACACGTGGTATCGTTACAGGGCCATTTCGAAATGTGAAAGGAAGAGATCCTTCGGGGAGTGTAGGGCGGACACGTGGCTAGGCAGCGGTATTTTTCAAAAAGAGGTTGAATGACCCTTAATACAATGTTCGGGCTGATATTTCAATAAGGTAAAGCCCAAGGGGAGCTCAAGGAATATTTTATTTAGAGCTTCTCGCGACTATCAGGAGCGTTTCGCTTAAGGAACAGAGAACCCAAAATTTCTCTCTAGTTCCCAGACCAGAGTGCCATCCATTGGTGGAAAAATTAGAACTTGGAAAGGGCCACCCGCAGAGGTAGCCAACCGTCCTCAGATGGTTTCTCTACTTTGCACAGATTCTCATGTGCTCCGCCTAGGTCAATTGTCTCTTTATGGGGTAGCGTATCAAACAAACCCGCCCTTGCTTCACAATAGAATAGTAGTTGCGCAAGAGGATGTATGACCCCTTCAATGTCCGTTGCAATAGGAGGATGGTAGAAATTCTAGAAAGCGTTTAGGCCTAGCTTCTTTTCTTCAATTATTTCTACAATTTGTTTAGCTGTGGCTATTGACCCATCTTCAAAAAATGGAGATGGCAGATCCATCCTGCTTAGCCAGGAGAAATTTTCTCACATGCCATCTATTGTTTGATTTAAGGTAGTTGTGGCCACCTTAGTCCGTTGCAAGGCTGAGTGGTAATGGATGAACTTCTTTTCCGTTTAAGCAACAACATTTTGATCTTCAATCCCTTCCTTGGCTAGATCTTCATTAGAGACTGAATATAGATTGGTGAGCAGACTCTTTGCTTTCGGAACCGTCTCTTAGATGAATCGTGAGAATTGCTCAATTGTTTTGAGGACCTCCTGGCTCAGTCTGGTTTCTTTTGAGATGAACTAAAGCATTGGTTGCAATGTCAGGCAGAAGGTTTTAACCTTTTCCCAATAAGAAATATATATTTGTCGAGCCAATGGGATGAGGTCGAGTTGTGCAAAGGAGTCTTGGAGAGAGCTCCTTAGATCAGTGATCTCTACGTCCTTTGAGTTGATGGCTTCTGTCAATTCTGCATTTTTCTTCTTCATGGATGCCAGTTGCTCCTCGGAGCTGCTCATCTCTTTATGCCATTTTTCCTTGGCCTAGGTGCGGTTCGCCAATTCTTTGTCAAGAGAGGACTTTGTCTCTTGAAGCTCTTTCTCTAACCGAGCATTTTGGTCTTCAAATTTAGCACCCTTCTCCTGCAACTTTTGCTCATACTAAGCTCGTTGTTGATCTAGCACCTCATCTTTTTCCTTTATCCCTTGCTCATGTTCAATGTGTCGTCGTTCAAACTCTTCACTCCTTAGCTGCAGATTCTATTCCGCCAGAGCTAATTGGCTTTGGTACTCTTGGCTCTTAACACACAACTCGTTTATTTCAGCGAGGTCAATGGATTGAGCCTTTGTAAGTTCCTCTTGAAGTCTATTCTTCTATGTCTCTGCTATCAGCGCTCTCTCTGTCAAGCGTGTAACATCCTTTGATAAATTTTTTTCCCTTCTTTCCAAGAAACTAGCTCTCTCTTTCAAAGATTTTAGTTGCTCATCCATCTTCTTCAGCTTGCAGCCAATTTTAATGAAATCAGAGGTAACCACACGTTGTGTTTCCTCCATGAGCTCAACCTTATCCTGCGAACAAGCTACCTTCATGTCAAGCCCCACTGCTTATAGATCATAATCTTCTGGATGCATATCCCCTTGTTTCTTTGCCATGGTCGGGTACATGGTTACAAATTTTAGCATTTGTTGAGTCTCATCATAGATAGTATGCACCTTTGGTTCTACCTGCTTCTGATCATCCTTCAGTTTTCACTTTTGAATTCTACTGGTGCGTTCCTCCTTCGTAGCATCATTTTGTGCAATAAAATGGGCTAGCAACGGAACTAACCCGCTTGTGAAAGGAGCACCGTGAGGTAGGGCATATGGATAAGTCAGTCTAATAGGTGCAGGCAGTGTCTTCTTTTGGGGAGTGACGGTCTGCGGGGAGAAATGGGGCACATGCCAAGGCTCAACTTGCGAACCAGCAGTAGGGCTTTTCATTCACCAATGTTCCATTGGTGAACTGGCGGAAGGACTCATAAATTGTAATGGCGAGGGGGTAGTTATTGTAGAATCCACCTATTGCGAAAAAAGGGAGGATTTGTGGTAGTATTAGCAATATGGGTGCCAACGACGGGTAAGCCTTCAGAAATTGAGGGAAAAAAGGACTGAGCGACAACGGCTGGTGTAAGGGTTCACGAAGGAGTAATGGAAAATGGATTTTCCTATGTGGACTAGGAGAAACCTCCCACAATTTTTGTATCAAAGGTGGGAAGAGAAGGGTCAACACTCATGGTGGGGGGTGTTATGGAGATAGTGGGGGATACCAAAGACTAAGAAGCAAGAAAAGTAGGAGCGAATGTTACCTGTTGACTAGTCGATGGTGACTCCTGGCTCATTGCTGGTTCTGCATCATTTTTGGGCTCCTAGCTGGCCGCAAGCACTTGGCTTGCAGTAGGTTCTCATGAACCTTCTCCAACAATGGTCTCTGTGCATTGTTGCTTTACAAGCGGGGTCTCTCCAACCTTAGTAGTCTCTACTGGTTGCTACTCTAACACTCTTGTTCATTTAGTGGCCCAAGTGAGTGTCTACGAGGCCCTCGATACATTGAATCACACATTTGAAGCTACGTAGGAGGGCTGCCCCGTGAAGCTTTTCTTTTCTTGAGCGGAAGATGTTACGGTTTCCACTTCTTCTCCTTGTTGTCCGAATTCACCTCCCAGGATGTTGTTTCCTCTAGCACTTGAGTCAGAGCTTGCATGACCATCATCACACCATTTTTTGAACTCTTCATCAACTTTCAAGCTTTCATAAGGGGCCTCAAGCTAGTTTGTTTCCTGGTGATATATCTAGAAGGCTCTCATTTTTTCTATACTCCATTTCTCCATATATCATAACCTATTGTTCATGGCAGTCCCTATTTTGACATTATCATTAGCCTCCCCAATAATGAAGTAGAACTTATGCCACAACTCCCTATGATCCTATGTGGGAATATGCACCAAATCAATCAAAACTTCATCCTTGTCCTCTCGCGAGTTCCGCCTCTCTTCCCAGTAGGGTCGAGGAGTGTGGGTAACCCTCATGTGCGCATGTGGTAGATCATTGAAAGGATTGTACTGCCATTGATTGCATATCAAAACCAATCCTAAATGAGCCAACTTATCTTGCAATAGTGGGTGTGTCAGCCTCTTTGCCAGGGTCATCGTTTTGAAATTCATGGGTAACTATAGCCATCCCTTCCTCTTGGGAGGTCCTCCGCAAAAGTTGTAATTGATGATGCATGTCTGTCGATACATTTCAAGAGCCATCACTCTATTTGTGACACAGGCCGAGAGTCAGAATGGTTGTTCAGTCAAACCCCGCATCCGGATGGTTGTGAAATCCGCACTAAAGAATCAGTTTCATGTGGGAGTAAAGACTTGCATATATCTTGTTTGATCCTTGTTGAGTTGGATCGTGCCCTAGTTTCTCCTTGTAAATCTTGCAAAATTGGAGTTAGAAAGAAATCTAAAAATGCATAGTAGTCAAATGTTGCAGAGAGGAGAGGTGTCCACACGGATACTGACTTTATTTTTCCCGTTTCATCAAAAATAGATAAACCCACATACTTGTTGAAGAAATCATGGTTTTGATGTAAAAACATATGGGCAAAAAATGAGAGGAACCTGAACTTCCACTGCTCTAGGTAATTCTCTATTTTCCCAGTCATTTCTTCTACGAGGAAGTCTACGAAATCATACTAGAAGAAATTATGTTGCTTGCGGAATTGGAAACCCGACCCTAATTGAAAAGCTTGCACCTCCTAGTTTGTGTCTAGGCCACAAACAAATGCTAGCATTGAAAAGGCCTCTTTCAAGTCATTGCTCTCAAATGCACCGTGCGGCACTGGGATACTTGGTGATTTTTGGCTCATTAACCCCTACCTGTTGGTCTCCTTAATTAAAAACTGAGGACCCTTCCTTGTTTCCCCCCATGTGTTTTCTCCTTTGTCAAGAGTGAATACCTCAATTGTCTCACTTCTGTTAGTCAAGTCGGGAATACATAGCATATGCCAAATAGCTTGCGAGCTGATATTAACCTTGAGAGTTCGACCCTCAATGTTGTGGGTGTTCAGGTTGTAACATTGAACGAATGCATCAACCAACTATGGGCAATAGTGCACTAATGGGACCATGTACTGCGGGAGCCCACTGAGCCATATCTTTTCTATTGTTGATATCTACTTCTTAGACGCGTTCATCCTCTCACAGACCCCTTCCCTCAAAGACTTGGGGTTCTTTGCAAGTTGCGGGTCATGAATATTGTCCCAATCCTCCTGGACCTGAACCTAGTTTCTGTAATTTTTGGGCTTATCTAGTTCTAGCTTGTTGATCGATTTTGGCTTGTCTAGTATACCAGGCGTAGCGTATGAAATGCCTTCATAGATATTAACAACATGTGATGCTCGTATGGCCTTAAGCAAAGGTTGTGCCACCTCTCCCTACATCCCTTGCTGTGAAATTTCTGCCATTGTATCCTTTGATGGAAGCTTTTGCTAGGCTTGAATTCTCTGCAACTTTTTCTTCAACTCTGGATATGCTAAAAACCTATCTTTACTCGGCTTAGCATACTTGAAAAGACTCTTAAGCATACTTGAAAAGACTCTTAAGCGTTTAAAACTTTGCATGCAATACTTAGATATCTTTTCTCAAGGTGGTAGATGAAAGTGGCCTTTGCATTTAATTTAGCATGTACCACCCACCCTTTGGCTCATGCGAAAATGGATTACTTGCCATTTTGAAGTGACAAGAATTCATAATTTCCTTGGAAATCGTGTGATATGGCATGATTTCTTTGGAACTTGAGCTGGCAATTTGCTCTTAGCTTAGCATCCGTATGCATTGGAAATTAATATCCCGAATGGAATGATTAAGCCAAAGCAAACGATCAACACCTTCGAAGATATGAATCTTGCCTTGGGTTTGGGGAACCGCTTGAGAAGTGACACCATAGCTTCAAAACCGTGCAGCTCACCACTGATGAGCACCGCCATTTTAAGCTAATTTAATTAGCTCTCATTAACTTTGCACGCATTGAACCGTACTTAGCAGGCACTACATGCTCAGGAAATTCGAGCAAGCTTAGGCACAGTTCTCAAGTTGGCACTTGGTTATCATCACATTTTTGGAAAGCCCATTACCACGCCTTTTCTCGCTTTTTCTATAAATAGGCATCTAAGTGGTAATGAAATTACACTTAGCATTTGAGTAAGCTTTAGTAATAGGTTTGGTAATTGGCAATTTGGAGAAGTATTTTCATAGGTTAGGCTCTAGGTAGCTTTTAGGAATAGTTACCAGATAGTTGCAGTGCATCACCATGAAAACCCCAATTAGGCTAGTGTCGCATAGGTCACAGATGGCCTTCCTTGGTGAGATTTCCACTAGGCGTCTAAAAAGAATAATGAAGAACAAACACTCCCTGGCTCTGATAGCCATGAAGTGGGTTATGGGTCGAGACTGTCTAGAATACGAGGACAGGTATCAAGTTAACACTGATGTCTGCTCACACTTTGTCGCATCCATGTTGGATATTAGCATTCCTAGGCCATTGGTGCTAAAGCTGGTTAAAGAAATTTTCCCAAAGAAGTATCTGAACGGTCTTGGCGAGGTTGTTGCTAATGTTGCATACGGGGTAGGCCTGGCTTCGGTAAGCGACCTTAGGCGCTATATTGAAGAAGAAGTGGTCATCTCGTGGTTGTCGTTCATGAGCGGATTTCACCTGCAATCACAAAATGAACATCGCGAAAGAGTCACCCATGCATGCCATTTCCTCTTTCGTCTTTATAACGTAGTGCCATTTTATGACATAGAATGGTACACTAGTTTCAAGAACCTAGTGTTCCCTCCGCCTCTGGTTGCCACTCCCACTGATATTGTTGCCGCTTTGGTGGTGTGCCTACTAATGAGGACATAGTGGACACTGCAATTGATGCGTCCATTTTTGTTGCACAGGTCATTGGTTGAGAATGACCCTTTCCATGCTTTCTGCTTTTAAGAATATAATACCCATTTCTAGTTTTTTGTATATATGCCTAAAAGGCCTACGTATAACACATATGAAACAAAAGCAAGATATAGTCGTATATTTTGAAATACGACCTTCAAGCCATTTTTCCATATGAATGTAAAAGTGAATATATAATGAAACATAGCTTTATAAAATCTTTGACTCCCTTTCTCTTGATATTCTGTAACATAAGTTTTTGTTCTTTTCAGCATTTGTGTTTGATTTTTTCGCATGTGGGTATTATTTTTGTTCGTTCACTTTGTTATGAATTGATTTGCCCTGCTCTCTACAATGATGGATTATTCTCCGCCCCAAATCATGAATAAATTAAAAGACCGGCCAACAGAACAAAAGAAAAGAAAAATAAAAACACTATGCATATTTACACTAGTAAAAGTGTGCAACTTAATGGAATAATTTAAGATGAACCCCATTGACCGGAATTCCTAATGCCTCATGTTCCATATTTTCCAATTCAAAGGTATTATGCTCTTTGCACTTCATTATTTTAAAGGGGCCTTCCCAAAGGCTATCGAATTTACTGCGTTGACCCGACTTTGCAACCCTTTCATTGAATTTCAGCACTAAGTCCTTGCACTTTAAGCCTTGGTTGGACGCCCTTTTTTCAAACCATCGCTTAACCACCTGCTAGCGGTTAGTCATGGCTATTAGGGACTTCTACCTTTTTTCTTGTACTTCTAATAATTCAGCCAACCAAACCTCCATGGCACCATTCTGCTCTATCTCGAGGGATTTCAACAATTGAAGCATTGGAATCTCCATGGCTATAGGCAACAATGCCTCTTTTCCGTACACCAAATCATAATCAAAGTCTTAAGGACCTGCTTAGGAGTTATGTGATCTACCCAGAGTGTTGCGTGAAGGTTTTTATGCCATTCCTTTTGGTATTTTGAGCCAATCCTTTTGAGGAGTCGGACCAGGTTCTTATTTGTTGACTTGGCTAGGACATTACCCTGAGGGTAATAATTTGACGATGTCTTCAAGAATATACCATTTGTTAGTGCGAAGTGGCATACCTTTGCGCCAAGAAAAGCTCTGGCATTATTGGAAATGATAGTCTTTGGAGGGCCAAACCTTGACACCAGTCGTTCGAGGAAATCCACTATCTCCGCCTCTGTTGCTTTTTTAAGTGGTGCGGCTTCCATCCACCTTGTGAAGTAATTTGTAGCCATCAGGATCCTCATGTGTCTGACACTGGAAGCAGAGTTTATCATCCCGATGAAGTCCAGGCCCCATTGTGCGAATGGCTTGTCTGCTACTATAGGTTTGAGAGGCATCGCAAAATTCTTTCTTCTTCTTATAAGAAAATGGCATTCTTTGTAATTCTTCACCAAGGAGTATGATTCATTGAAAAGTGTTGGCCAAAAATAACCTGCACACATAATTTTGAGGGCGGTAGTCTTGGTGGAGAAATGTCCGCCCGCAGCACTACTGTGGAAAGTGTTTAGGATTCTCTTTGCTTGCCCTGAGGTAACACACCACAGGAGGATGTCGTTGAAGTTTCTTTTGAAAAGGACCCTTCAATTAACACATATCCGCAATTTTGTAGTCGATAGTATCTCCTCTTTTGGTGGGACAGGCTTGGCAGATACTTCCTCGTTTGCATAAATCTCACTTTGTCTGTTAGCCAACAGCTTTCAAACTTTGAATCATTTGTTAGAATAAGTTCTGGTTGTTCTTCTTCAATGTCCACTTCTTTGTCGTGTGCCAAGTACTCACACAACCCTCTCCCTTGGACGGTTTTGGAGGGGTTGACCTCAATGTCATACTCGAGGATCTTGGTGATCCAATTGGCTCTTTTTTCTATGATTTCTCCCTCCATGATGTATTCACACACACTGGAATGCGTGACATAAACTCACCTTATTGCAGGAGATTAGATGGCATAACTTTTTAAGCCCCTTTACTATTGCAAACGCTTGCCTTTCGACATAATTATAATGTCTCATATTCCTTCAGGGTCCGGGAGTAGAATGCCACTGGATGTTCTCCCTTTCCTTCGTTGTCCTTTTGAGTTAAGATAGTAGCTATACTCGACTTGCTACTGAATACATACACTATGAAGTCCTTAAATAAGTTCCGATTAACCAGTACAGGAGTTGAGGAAATAACATCCTTAACTTTTTCAAAGGCTTCTCTGGCTTCCTTTGTCCACTTAAATGCTTGATCCTTTTTCAACATCAGGGTGATTGCCCTGATTGTTCCTGCGAAGTCAAAAACAAATTTGCTAACGAAATTTACCTTCCCTAGGAAAGACTGTACACCTTTCTTGTTAACCGGAAGGGGAAGCTCCTTGATGGCTTTCACCTGCTCGGGATCAATCAAAACTCCTTATTTGGACACCACATGTCCTAATAGCTTGCCTTGCGACTTTGAATACACATTTTTTTGGATTTAGGGAAACCCCGAACTCCTGGCATTTTGTAAAAACCATCTCTAAGTGATCAAAATGATCATCCTTAGATTTAGAGAACACAGTAAGATCATCCAAATAGATTAGGATAATCTTATTGATTAATTCGCTAAAAGTGATATCCATTGCCCACTGGAAGGTAGCTCCTGTGTTGGATAGGCCAAAAGGAATTTTGGCATACGCGAATGTCCCCCACTTTGTAGTGAACGTATTTTTTTGTTGATCCTCTTCTTTAACCCGAATCTGATTATAACCGGAGAAGCCATCCAAAAGGGAAAACATTTCGAATCCTGCCACTGTTTGTAGGATTGACTCCATAGAAGGTAGCGGATAATGATCCTTCAAGGATGCTCTATTTAGGTCTTGAAAGTCCACACACAAGCAGATGTCTCCATTCTTTTTTCGGAATGGGACCAAGTTGGATACCCACATGTTGTGCTTGATTGAAAAGACAATCTGTGACTAGATTAGCTTTGTTAGCTCTTGCGCCATTAGCGCTTCAATCTTTGGGTTCATTGGCCTCTACTTTTGTTAGACTGGTTTTGCACCTTCCGCCAGCTTGATTGTGTGCTGGATGATGTCGGGATCATATCCCTTGAGACCATCATAGGACTAGGCCACTACTCCTTCATATTTCTCGTAGAAATTGATGAGCCTTTCTTTATCATGATGCGGGACGTCCTTCCCGATTTTGAGTTTTCTTCCATCTGTGACTTGAAGATCTGTGTAGTTGCTTTTGTCCACCACAAACTTCCTCTTTTCATTTCTTGTATTGTCACAATCGAAGAGATTTTTAAGAGTGACCAATCCTCTTGGAAGCTTGTTAGATTTGAGTTGAAGGATTTGTCCCTCGTAGGCCTCAACCACCTTTGGTTGGAGTTGATCGGTGAATTCTCCTGACTGCTGGATAAATGAGGCAATGTGTTCATCACTCTCAAACACTTGCCAACTTTGATCATTATCGAGAATCTTTGGTCAGACTATCACTCGTATAGATTGCTTGTTGTGAATGAGGTCGGAGGCAAGATCAAACTGTAATCCGACTGCTATCATGTGATCAGTGTCACTATTTTGTTCTCGGGGAATGATCTGGATGTTGAAGGCTTCAAAACCCTCAACTAGGTCCCAAACCCGGTGCCGATAGGATCTCATGCAACCATTTTTTTCCACAGAAATTCCTTGAACTTGGTTGACCACCAGTTCAGAATATCCAAACACCATTAGTTGTTTGATGCCCATCCGCTCCACAAGGCTTAAACCTTGTACTAATCCCTTGTATTCAACCTCATTGTTCGAGCAAGAAAACTGGAAGCAGAAAGGCCTCAATTTCTTTTCATTTTGTGGGGATTTTAGACATATCCCAGCTCCTGCGCCATTCTTGCATCTTGCTCCGTCAAAGTGCAATGTCCATAGTTTGGGTTCTTGGCCGCCTTCAGATCCTTTGGCAACCTTTGGGAGCACTTGATCTTCATCGTAGATGACATAGGTGCCCAGTCCGGTAGCATGGTAGTTGTTGAAAGGGTCGCTATCCATATGTTCACTCAACAGAGCATCCTCTTGATCGCTCCAGTCTCTGGTCACCTTTTCATCTTCTAGTAACTCAACACAATACATTTCTTGCTTGGTGATAGAGGTATGTGCGACTTCAAAATTGATCATGGCTTCATCAGCTACATGTTCTGAATGTAAAGCTTTTGATTCTATCTTAATTTTTGCACCATGCTTGGTTCTGAGGATCAAATGCGACCAATCCAGGGACAGGTATCCACCTACCTTTCAAGTAAATTCTTGGGATAGAAAGAGGCCAAACATGGGAGGAACATCTATGATCATATTGTCTTGCGACACAGTGATACTAGGGAAAACAAATAGAGTTAAAGGGAGTTCCTTGATAACACCTACGGTTTCGACTTTGTTTCCATCAAGCTGCATCACTCCCCTTTTTAAGGGTTCATAGTTGAGTCCTAAAGCTTCAGCTATTTGTTTAGGCATAACCGTGGTGCTAGCACCAGAATCAATCATGGCATTGTGCAATAACTTCTTCCCTATAATGAGGGTTAAGAAGAAGGGTTGGGGCTTCAACTGATCTTTCACTTCAACAAGAGCTTCTGTTGTGTTGTTCATAAGAACTTTAGCAGGAGATGGTTTATCAACAACCTTTGCTTTGGGCAACTGCTTCGTTGGCGTTGTGCTGACCTCTTCTTGGAGAGCTTCTGTAGCAGCGTCTTCTGCTCTGGGATGGCTAGAATATACCATAGAGACACATTAGCAGATGATTTCTTCAATTGCTCCACCACATTGAAAGGTGGCGAACTTGGAGGTTTCTGCTCCTTTGCTCTCGTTATAATAATTTCCTTATGTGACTGATATTGTGGCAGCGTCGTGGAAGTGCTAGGTATCTAGTCAGAAGCATTTTTAGGTTGTGGACTGGCTAGTTGTGGAGCAACTGGTTCCCTAGTAAATCTCCTCTTTGAGCAATTGTTGTAGTTAGATTGTACTTGCAGCATTTTGGATATGAATGTATCATTGGAAAACACTGCTTCTTCTTCCATCCATGAAAAGAGTGAGTGGTCGGGGTGATGTCTACTTCTTGCTCTAGTGACATCCCTTGCATCTGCGTGGTGAGCACCACATTGTCTATTTGCGAAGAGGTATACACATAGCTTCCAAGGGTTGACATTGTAGCTTGGTTGCGCTGCTCCACCACCTTTGTTGTAAGTTGCCACACAGGTAGTTTTGAGGCATATGCACATCATTGCAAGGGAAGCACCAAGGCTTGGTGTCATCCGCTAGATTATTTTGACCTGTAGTGAATTCTCTACTCGAGCTTAAGCTAGCGCTCTATAGTGGAGTGGGTACAGTACCATTTGACTTGTTGTTTGCACCTGTGGATTTGCCCAAGCGCTTCCTTGAAACTAGTTTTGTTGGTAAGAGGACCTTCCACCTTGATAATTTTGGTAGGCAGGCTTCAGAGGTGCGGCCTGGTTTTGCTTAAGGGTAGTTATATCATTTGCCATAGTCCACAACAATTCCTTGAGATCACTCATTTCATCCTTAGAAGAGCCGAAGGTAGAGGCAGTACTCTATGGCGCTATTGCATATGTGTACATTGACTAGGGAGATGCAGGTGCACTAGTTGATGTGACTTCCTAGGCAGGCATCGATATTTTAGGAAATATCGGCATGATGGGCCAAGGCAGAAATTTTCCAGCATCTATCAAATTATTCTCCGCCTTAACGGCGACACTATAAGCGCCTGGCAGTGTGGTCCCTCCCAAAGACTGGATCATCATGGAAATGTCAGGGTTGATAGACTTTAGGTAGAATATGAATGCCAACTCAGGAGGCAGGCATATAGCAACCTGGATCCTCTGCCAGTTTGTGTGGAATTGGGCATTGAAGTCCATCATAGCCTCTTGGTGGGCTCACTTTATGGTAGATAGTTGATAATACAGCGAGGAGCGATCCCCATCGTTTGAAAATCTTTCATAGAACGGGTCTTCGAGCTCATCCCAGGTACAGATAGTGTTAGCTGGTAAGGTTTAGTACCAATCCAGTGCTCTACCTCATAAAGAAGTTGTGAGGAGCCTTAGCGCTACATTTTGAGTGGTGATTTTGTGCACCAGGCATACGTCTGCAACATCTTGCAAATGTTTTGTGGGTGTCCTTGAGCCATCTCTAGTAAACTTGGGTATAGCTTGCAAAGCCAAGGTCGGGATAGCAGCCCATACAACGGGTGCTACTGGCGCTACAAGGGGACTTTTGGTGCCCCATGCCACATAATTCCTATTGGCGCTTGACAGCATGGTTAGAGGAACAGGTGAAGGAAGTGGAACAGTTACCAACTGATTTGTACCCTGCATTGTTCGTAGTGGTGGTACTAGTAGACTAGGGTTTTTCACTGTTTGGGACCTAGTAACAGGCCGATGGCTCATACACCCTACTGAAGCGAAAATTCATTAAAGCTTTGTCCCACTGGGTGTGCCAGAAAAAGAAACTGTTGATGCCAAAATTTAGCAAGGTAACAACCCTTTGTGGGAAACTCAGTTTATGGGGGACATATTGTGCTAAACTAAGTGACCTCTAGATTTTTAAAGAAGTGAACTTCTTCTGTAATGGGGTTTAAAATGGGAAAATGAAGCAGATATATAAAAATAAAATCTAACCTAAGGTGATGCGCCAAAACGTAGATAATAGGCACTATAAATCATAGATCTAAGGGCCCGATCAACAATCTGTAATGTCCTAGAAAGGCAGAAATTGAAGATCAAAGTATAAACAATTCATTTATTGACATAAAATAACTTTGCACACATATTTACTGACAAGAAAAGACATGATCTAGATCAACAAACTTGCATCCACTTTATAGAAGTATGGCAAATGAATCATTCCAACAATAACAACACAGTCTAAAGTTAATCAAATACATAAAAAGAGCAGAAAAGATGAATGATTGGCACAGTCTAAGAGTCTTTTTGCAATAATTAAATAACAATAACAAAGGCCTGATATCTTTTTTAAAATCTATGTATTTCTGTAAAATATTGGAACCCCTCCTCTAAAAAACAATGGAATATATATAGTCGAATGCTCCCACTGCCTTGGCGAGCAATAACAAAAAAATATTTGAGAATCCTCAACAATGATGTAGAATCAAAGATTCTTCCTGGCCATTGCAATAGAAAGATTCCAGCCAAAGCATCTGGCCATGCCAAGTTCAGGTCCATCCCTCTACAAATGATGGCAGTGGTCTCGATGAAGTCATGTTGGACAAGTGTTGCTACCCAGCTAAAGCAGTTATGACACACGACAGGATGTCGCAGTCCCTTGCTTGCTCCACCCAACGTTTAAAAGATGCACGCATTGAATAGACATGTGTTGACACTGCGCAACCCGTGCTCATCTTTTTCCTTTGCCGTTGAAAACTTGAGCCAAGGAGACACGTGCAACCTACCTTATTCTCGGTACCAACTGTGAGGCCTGCTAGAATATGCAAAGATGAAGCCATGTGTCATGCAAACAGGGCTTGACTAAAAAATGAAGGGAAGTGACTTTCAAATGTGCACGGTGTAGACACGTGGTATTGTTGCGGGGCCATTTCAAAATGCGAAGGGAAGAGATCCTTCGGGGAGCATAGGGCGGACACGTGGCTAGGCAGTGACATTTTTCAAAAAGAGGCTAAATGACCCTTAATGCAATGTTCAGGCCGGCATTTCAATAAGGTAAAGCCCAAAGGGAGCTCGAGGAATATTTTATTCACAAGTCTCATAGATGTTATTGAAATATTTTTAATCCACCTTAATTATAAATATTTTTTTTGCATTTAAGTATTGTTGCTTGTTATAACGTTGTAACTTATGAGTCAAAGAGAATATAAAATTTATAATAAAAGTACTTGAGCTTAAAATTTTGTGCTCTTCTAACTGTCTTTATTTTCATTTTAAGTTAGTGATGCTTAGGACTCAAATGCTAGCCCAAATTTATAAGCAAGGATTATATTCTATAAATTTGTAAACTATATTGAATAGAGTGAAATTAAAATAAGTTAATCCAAGACAGTAATAGAATTCAAAGTTGACTAACAAACAAAATTGAGCATATGTATGAGAAGATTTTCTATTGAATAAATAAATAGTTAGCTAATAGGATTGGTCAATAGATCACCTTTTATCTATCATGGATATTGCTTCATTGTTTGGTCCAATAATCTAAGGTTTGAATTTTGAATGGATGGAAGCATTTTTTAATAGGATTTGGTTCCTTCGATTGTTTTACAGAGTTTTGATTCTACATGAAAATATAATGAGAATAAATTAATATTATTGTGCCTTCAAGAATCAAAAGGAAAAGAGGAGAAAAAGATTGAAAAATAGAAACAACTAATATTTATACTACAATCTCAAATACTATCTACACAGGGTGATCCCACAATAGTGGTTTACAATTTTTGGCCAAACTGGACGTTGAAATATTTTTTTCTAACTAAATCTTCACTTTCGGGAACCTATAGCGGCTAAACCATGAGGAATTTGAAGATAATGCAAACTAGAGTTTCATGAAATTTTGTCTATAGATTCTAAATATATTTTTTTCAAAATTTTTGGAATCAAATTGCACTTATTTTTCCATCTCCCTTTAAAACTAATTTTTTTCAGAAAACAACATTTTTAAAAAGTGGCGCTCACCGTATAACGCATAATTTTTTTTCCATGAAGGATAAAATTCTAATTCTTTCGAATTTAGATTCATAACTCCAATATCTAGTGCTTCCACTTGGTTAGATAGTTTTTTATTGAATTTTTTTCTTTAATCAAGTTTCAAAGTCAAACCAATTATAATTTAGACTTAGCGCGACCGTATAACACATAACTTTTTTTGTATGTATCAAAATTCAATTTTTTTATCTTTGTTGGATCAAGGACTTCAATATCTGATGCACTCATATTTTTTAGATTTTTGTTTTGATAATATGCTATTTTTCCACATGTGAAGAACAAAGAGCTTGATTTTCAGTGAAAAACCTACATTCACGAGAAATAAAAAATAAATATAATAATAAAATAAAATTTATTTGAAATTATACTTTTTGGGAAGCTTATAATAAGGACTACATACTTACAAAAATAAATTTTAAGTGAGTTCATTTGATCCCCAAAAGGTAAATCAAAAGTGGGTTTTTATTAGCATTTTGATAGGTGTAAAGGAGACTCCATTATAGGTATGGTTTAAAACTAGTGGGGTTCTACCCAAGGGGGTTTGATTTAAGGTAGTTTGATCAAACCCTCTTCAATTGGAATGCTTTAAATGGAACTTTTAAAGGATTAAATCATTATATTTTCTAAAAATATGTGATTTCAGTAAAAATCAGATCCTCCCAGAAATTGTAACCAGCTTTGTGGGATCACCTCACATTAAGTCATAAATACAACATTAGCATCAATTATCAATTTGAGAGAACAAATTATTTCCTTAACTTGTTAACTTATCAAAGAGGTAAAAATGAACACTTATCTATGATATTCATGTTTGTTAATGCTTTCAATTAGCTATTTATCTTGGCAATTATTTAGAACATTCATGTGTATTGATGCTTTCAATAAGCCTTATTGAGGGTGCAATGTTTTACTTGTATTGTGATGGATCAAACTTAAAGGTATGGATGAATACCACTATTTAATGTTGATATAAATGAAATAGTTCTAGGAAAGTTCAAATTAATTTATAGAGATGAAGATCTACCTTTGGGAATTCAACCAATGCATGATGCACCCTAAGAATCATTTACTTGGCCTTCTATATATATCAATCTCATGCTTTTAACCTTTTTTATTGTATTGTTATTTTTATGTAATGGATCAAGTGTAATCTATGCAAATACATTTTGTGGTTTGTCAATAAAAACATGTGCAAGTTGGATTACAAGTTCATAAATTTTACTAGCATTTAAGGGATATTGGGGTTCTACAAGGTTCAACATTTAAAAATGTGGGAGTGCTTCAATGTTGGTGTAATTATTTAACTATACCATTAAAAGTAAAGATTTAGCACCCATAATTCTATTAATATTATAATTCAAAATACAAAAGATGGAACAAAGCCAATAACACATAAAAAAAATAAAAAAATGCAAGGTAGATTTGTAGAGGGAGAAGGAATGATAATATAAAAAGAAAAGAAAAATGCAATATAGATTTGATGGAATGAGACATTATAAAACAAAGAAATTGAATCAAAGAGGGGCACTAAAGAGATGGCTCTGACTGAACTGCACCAAAAAGTAGACAAGGAAACAAGAGTTGGTGGGAGATGGAGTTGCTCCCCAAAGCACTATAATCATCCACGTTCATCATTTGCGAAGGATTAGCAAGAGTAGGAGAGGTGTGACCACCAATAGTCAAAGAATGCTTAAGTTTACTTAGCTACGATAGGATAAATGAGTACACATGATTTCCTTCTTTCATGAGATTTGTTTTTTCCTTATCCTCTTAGATTCATAAACTTAGTTAAATAAATCCTTTGTTTTTCATTTTTTTGCTTCTTCCTCATCCTCATTGGATTTAGAATATTGAGGCTATATATTTTAGCTCTTTCCTTCTGTTGAATAATCAATTTCATATTAATCTATTCATATTCTCGATATTGAATTATATCTAATATTTATATTCTACACTATCTAACATGTGTTTGCATCTAGCTTTTGTAATATTCTATAATCTCCTAGATCTGGGCTTATGTTTTTATTTTTATTAAACCCTACATAGTATCGAATATTATTTTGTGTCTTTAATTGATTCATTAACTTTGAGAAATAGAAGTTTCAATTGAAGCTTTGTAAGAGAGCAATTATATCATATTGTTAGGGAACTTTTCTCTTTTCTCTTTTTACTGCAAGTGAATTTTAGATATTGATGGATCAAAGTTGAGCTCACTACAACATTCAAAAGGCGTGAAGAAGTCAAGATTGACTTAGATTTAATTAAATCAAAGATCAAGAAGCTTGGTTGCTCATAAGGGTTTGTGTAGACACTAAAATAATTTTGCTTTTGTACTCATTATTTTTCATTATCATTTTATCATCATTGTTAATATTTCATTGCAATTTTATCATCTCTAATTTGTATTATCATTTAATTAAATAATCCTTATTATTTAATTGAATTGAGCTAATCTCCTTCATTTGTTTACTTAAATAAAAAGAATTATTTTCCATAAATAAATAAATTAAAATCCTAAAATCCATGTAATATTCTCACATCCACATAAAAATATTTAAATCTCACCTCATCTAGTTAATTAATCTATCAAATCACTTAACTCATTCATAAAATCATTTGACTCATCCATGTTAGTTAACTCATCCATACACTTAGTTAACTATTTCACAAATAGTGAACTTCTGCTCACTCACTCATCAAATTTAGTTAATTAATCATCATAAATTAAATTAAAATTTGACTATCAACTTACTAATCAAATGAGATGATTATTTAGTTATCTCCGACTAACTCACTCATGATTATCACCTCTCCACATCAACACCACAATGAATGAGAGCTAAATCATCACCCAAGATTAAATCTGAGCCATCCATTCATGTCTTGTAAAAATTCTATAAATGAAGTATCCCATCCATCACTTTCATAACATAATCTTTAATATGAAATTATGCTATCGTATCAATAAACCAATGAATACTAGTGTTACATTGTCAATGTTGAGCTCAACCACATAGCTTTGTTATTAAGAGCACATACATTTAATGCTCTATTGTAGGTTTGCATGTATTAAAATAATGCACGTTTTAAATGTTAATTTAAATACTTTATTTTAATCTCATTTTTGGTGCTTACATTTTGACATGCTTGATGGGACTCTATTTCGAGCTATTTTTTTGTGAAATCAAAAAAATTAATTTGTTTCTATAGGTTCTAAGCATTTTCTATTTTAAGCTAATTGACTCCATCTAGTGATTTGAAAGGAAAAAGGAGTCCTTTTTTTGTTAATGAAATAGTATGATTTAATGTTAATTACTCTTACTTATTCATAATTTGTCTATTCTATGAGATTTATTGCTTATATGATGTGAGGATGACTTTATGGATGCATAATTTGTTCATAAGTTTTGGAAACTTTGAAATATTCCGAGTCAATTTTTTTCAATTTTTTCAATAACAGTTTACAAACCAATGCACCCGTTAAGGTTAGCAGCTAAACCAAAATGATGCTGAAGCAACTCTAACCAGAATGTACACCAGGATCCCGATGTGGGCAAGGTGTGAGCATTGGTCAGAGGATCTTAATCAAAATGCTTATGCAAGAACTCTAACCAAGATGCGCCGGCGAACGACGAGCATGTGGTCAGAGGATCCCTACAATCTAATATACTGAAAGCACACTCGACACCAAGTATGTGCTGCTCAATCCAATGCGGAAATGAGGTGACCATATGGCGGAGATAATAGAAATTACAATGCTGGAAAGAGAAGTAAGCTAAAATGCTGAAAGTACTCGACACCCAGAATGTGCTTTCTAACCCGGAATGGGAAAGGAGCTACCATAGGGCGGAGATAAAGAAATACAATTGCAATTACAGAATGTAAATATGAGCATTACAAAACATGATTAAGCAAGATGAAAGAACTGCTGTCAGTACTACTGTCAGCTTACAATATGATAGAGAATTCGCCTGCCAAGAGCATAGGAATTTGAAAGATTAGCATTACATCATATAAGAACTCTCCGTGGCTTGATTAGAGATGCCAGTTCAATAAATCTCTCAATGATCAAATAATAATACTGTTTTTCCACAAATCTGCACTTTTAAATTAAAAACCAGCAACCTAGGAATTCACTCATATGCTCATATCTCTCTCATTTCTCACCCATATGATCTCAAATCTGATGCAATAGACCCTCAAAATGATGGCGCCTAACTTAGTAATAAGAAATGGCATCTAAAAATGGTTATTAATTAATGACACGGATCCCGAGGCACTCCAAAAAGTGCGCCCTACAAGGAATGACGGATTTGCTTTATAAAATCATACGCTTCATATTAAAATCTGCAAATATTCATGAAGGGTCGCTTCCAACAGAGAAAACCAATGAGACAATACCCAGAACGACTCTTTGTGTATTTTATGACTTATGATTAAAAACATCAATCTGCTACAATGAATGTGCAACTCCAGAAAACCACTAATATGCATAAAACTGATTTACATATCCTCACAAAGACTAAAAATGCAGAAATCTCACAATAAAACATTCAAACTACACTATCTCACCACTAGTCGCTATCTTTCAAGCGAGAAGCAATGCCCAAGCTAGGAGGCCTTCATTCCTCGAAGCAATCCCAAAGCCAATCCGGCAGCATAACATTCCTGTAGATAAAAGATGCCCAAATGATGATCAAAGTCTTCCTTTTATAATTTCTCGTTGACTTCTCGAAACCCTAAACTCCTCTTCAAGTCAAAAACCCTAATCTCTTGCAAAGATGGCGTCCATTTCCTTCAAGCTCAATATTGACTTTTTAAATAAAATCAATACTTTAATAAATGCGTCCACTTTATAGCTTGATTTGACTTTGGGTAAAATATAAAATATAAAATAATCTTTAATGAAGGCGCCACCCTCAAAAAGACCACTTTTCAAAACAACATAAAGTCAATAGACTAGGCCAAGGGGTCAACGTTAAAATATAACATTAAAACGTGACTTTTAATTAAATAGCTCAACTTATCTCTCCAATTGTGCCCCGAAGCCATAAATGAGCAAGCCAACTGATCAAACTGAAGTAGGAAGTCAACCATGCTTAACCCAACTGTAAAACTGCCAAAAATAGAATTTACTAAAAATAGTAAATTCCAGAAAATGCTCAAAATGCCGAAATGGACATACCACTGCGAAACTCTCTGAAAACCCAGAAAGAATCCGCCATTGAATCCACCAACTCCGAGCAAAGACATCCTTAAAAATAGGAAACCCTAATTTTACCCTTCGAGTAGCCTATGGGTCTCTGGAATAGGCCAACGGTCACTGGAAAGATCATGCTCGAGAAGGGGACATTACAAACTTATACAATTTATTTGAAATATATTAGGTAATTTCTTTTTATGGTTTTAATGTATGAAATGTATTTTTTTAATTTGATTATCGATTTTTATGAATTTTTGTAATTGCTACACATCAAAATGGTTTCTTTGGATATTAGCATACTTAAGCAATGGTTGAGGTTTTTATGTGCTTTTGTTATTTTTTAGAAAAAATATATAATTGGAAGTTTTTTGGAAGATAACATTTTTGTTATACATTCATGTCTATTGAGTTTTGAGGTAATTGGTTACTCACTATTAGTTTGCATTTATGTTAGAGTGATTTCAAATGAGGTTGCATGTTGAGAGAGCTTTTACAATTTGTTAACACACAACATTTGGTTCATAATATTGCTGCATCAAAACATGCATCAAATATTCATCCATACTCTCAAAGATGTGGTCTTGGTGCTTTCCCAAGCCTTCCCTCTATATCTGATCCAATTACATTGAAATACCTTAGTATCATTACACAAATTTCTAATTTCCTTAAATAGTTTTGGATGATGTAGTGCCCATAAGCATACTAGCACAAATCTTATTATAATACCTTTTCTTGTTCAAAATGGCATAATTTTTCCCCTCGACTCCTATCACTTGCAACTAGTGAATGTAGTATTAATTCCAATAATAATAATTGGCCTTGTTGTCCTAGTCCAGCATGAGCCACGTCCATGTTTTATTTTTTATTTTCAACTATCTATTTCTTTAATCTTCATGCCTTGAGTGGTCATGTCTCTCTGGTACTTTATCTTGGGTACTCTTTAATAATGGTGATCATAATGATCCCTCCCTCCAAATTTTATTTGTTCTAAATGATGATCGTGACCCCTAATGAATAGATAAGTGGTATAGAATAGTGGTGCGAAGGATGAGAATATAAATCATTTCCATTGATCAATTGTTCATTCATTGAACATCTTTTATTCCCCAATAATATAAAAGAGAGAATTCATTGGGTTGGAATGAAAAGAGTTCACTAGAAGGAAGGAAGGAATTTTAATATCATCCATGAGGCCAAGCGGTCTAAGGGACTAAAATCATGGTCAACCATGAGAGAAGTCATGGTCAACCATGAGAGAAGTCTAGATGATCACCTACAAAATCAGGGTCGACCATGAGAGAAGTGGAGTATTGAATATCAACTCGTACCATTAGGTTTTTTACATCATTTTATTGTTCACTATCTATTCTCATATGTTAAGATTAATTGAGTAACCCGTTGAAATGGTTTGTGAGAGGAATGTTGTCATGTAGGAGTTGTAGGTTTTTCTATACTTGATTATAAAGGGTAACTATAATAGTCATAGGTTTATTGGAATGCTTTGTTCAAAAGCTTCATGTTATAATTTAGTCCATCTTTTTATTTTCTTTCTTTGTAGTTTAAAGTAAAATCTATTGCATTTTGGATATCTACTTATTTATATTAAAGGAAACATAGTTATATATGGCCTCGACCAATGTTCTTGAAAAATGTTGTAGCTTTGTTGTTGCTTTTGTTTGGTTAGCCTTGTTGTTGATGTTTTGTTGTTGGGATGCTGATGAGTTTCCTAGTTTTATCTTTTGTCAACTTTTTGGTTTTTTGGGGCTGTGGGTTATTGTTTTAGTTTTTTTAGCAACTTCTCTTTGTTGTATAGGGTTTCAGAGCCCCTTCAAAATCTGTTTTTCATGTATAATAGAATAACACTTGAAGATATTTTGTTCGGCCCATTACTTTACATGGACCCTAATAGCCTTTTGTGAATAATATTTACTTTACACGTGTGTTTGTGAATGCTCATATACTTTGAAATATATGATTATTTAGAGTCGACATGCACCTCAATTTGGGGGCATGCAATGACAAAATTTATATACCCATATCAATTCTCATTTAGCTCAGTCCTTTTTTTATAAAATGACTTAATATAATTACGTATTGACAAATGACACACTTTTGTGCAAGTTGGGTTCATTCTCCAATTCTTCACCTCTTCTTATTTTTGCATATTTTTATATAATTCACTAGTTATTTCTAAAATTTAAAATTGTATTTACATCATTTATCATAATTCTAAATTAAATTAATTATTATTTTATTCATTAATGCTAATAAAAAAATCTCTTTATTTTTATTGAAGCTAAATTTAATGACTTTTCTTGTCAAACAATTTTTTTTTAATAGTTATCTATTCAAATACTTTATCTAAACAAAATTATATATATTAGATAATCCTATAAAGTTTTAACAACTCTCCTTTTATATATTAAGATAAAAATTCTTATTCTTCTCCTATATACGGCCATCTAACCATAAATTTAGGTTGACTTCTCTAAAAATGTATGTAGATAATACGACTTTAGATACTGAAAGGTAAGCACACAAAATCACGTTTGAATATGTCGGTACATGCTTCACATCGTCATCGTACGTACGGATACATGTGTATTTGCGTGAATTGACTTGCATGTGCAATGAATTCTTTTCTTTACGATATGACATTAAAAAAGAATTAGTGTTATTGATGGGAAAGCCACTAGAAATACTATAATAGAATTTCCGACCATTTCTTCGTTCTTTCCTCTCCACCATGCATTCACAATTTCCACCACTTAATCATTTCTAGAATCGAATGCTTTTTAATATTTATAAACTCAAACATTTTCAAAGCTATAGAATAAAATAGTAAGTTTTAATATCTAGAAGGTCAAGTAGATTCACTCATATTAGTTTTTTTAATTTTTGTTATTTTAAATCCATCGGATGGTAGATTTATGTATTTTAATTTTGTAAGTTTATTTTTTTTATTAAATTTGACGATGATTTTTTTTTAAATAGTTTTTATAAAGATATTGTTAAAATATCTTATGAAATTGGTTCAAATATCACTTTAAGTTTCACATTCTAGAACAAAGTGTTCACCTAATACAACTATCTCAACTATGCAAAAGATACATACCCTCTCCTCCTATTCTTCTTTTGACCTATTTCATCGATATATTTTTTTATTAGATAAGTTGATAAAAGGGTCCTATTCCCTTACATAAGTAGAGAGTTCATAAACAAAGCAAGACATAAAACATTAGACAATGGGAAATAACATGAAACATTGGTTGATAAAACTAGACCAAACAAAAATAAACAAACACAACACAAGGATAGATTAGAAACAACTCTAAACCACCAAAAAAAATATAACATCAAAATTACACCTTGCGATGAGAAATTAGGGTTTCCCAATCTTTACACATAGTATTGAGTTTGTCCTCCCATTTTGAAACACTCATGTTAATATAAGCTTCAATCATTTTCCAGTTTTTATTGGAATTCTTTTCAACTTCCTCCTAAATAAGTTTGCACTTTTGAAAATCAGCCTTTAGAATGTTCACCCCTGGCATAGCTCTTCTCATCATGCCATCATTTATTTTGACCAAATGATACATACCCTTTTCAATTTTCACCAACCTATTTTAGAGTGTTTTCATACTATCAAACCTATTCTCTCATTTATCATTATACTCGTCACATATTTTATTTTTCGTAATAAACTCTTCTAGATTACTCATTCTAGAGAGGACTTCCAAATTACTTGCCATTTCAATCAAATTACCATTAATTAAGATTCCTAAACATCTCCTACCTCATGTCATCTCCAAAGACTTCATCATCCCTTTATTGTTCTTCATTATCCTTTGCAACTTTCTTAGTAGTATTATTAGGGGAGAGAAACCATGCCCTAAGGATCTTTAAGGGGGGATTCTGAATCCCCATCATCCTCAAATAACTCATCCTTAGCTCTTTGGGAATTGTAAGAGGAACACAATCATAGGTTATCTTCTACACATTCTCATAATCTTCCTAGGCAATATCTTTACCAATAGGCCCTCTCCCACCTTTAGCAACATTAAAACCATAACCAACTAAGCAAATAGTATCTTCCCACAAGCAACCCTAGCATAAAACTCTTCTAGATTATTAACATTCCCCTTAAGAGTATGAGATAGAAAGGCCACATAAATATCAAGGTAAGCAAAGCCAAATTTAATTTTAACATTTTTTTACAACCTTTAGAGTGAGATCCCCTACCAACATCATTCTTCCTTAGAGAAAGAAAAATCTTCTCAAGGGTATCCACATTCTTCTTTTTTCCCTTTTTTCTCAATTTTTGGAATAAGAGTACTATAAATAGGGTCATCTTTATCAATCTCAACAAAATACAAAGTGGGAGAAACAAAGGCACTGTAAACAACACCAACTAAAAAAGATTCCTCTTATCCTTAGCTCCAAGAAAGGGAGAGAGACATTCAAATATTTTCCTCTAGGGTTAGGGTAGGGACTCTTAATAGGGGTTTGTAAAGAGGAGAGGAAACATCAACTTGGGGAAAGGTTCTTGGGCTAAGAATCAAGTTATATTGGTAAAGACAATAGATTCAACCCTGATGGAATGGAGGGGAAGCACCATTTTTAATATAATTCTCCAAAGAAGATAATAGAAAAAAGGATTAAGTAATTTATTATGTCTAAGATTGTATAATAAATGAAAGTGGTAACCATAAACCATTGAAAGTATCCCTCTAAACTAATGTATCTAATAAGATATTGATTTTCCATGGATCATGGTGAAGGTAGGGCCACCCTCTTATACCCATTTTGATGTCGTGCAAGGGATTCTTCTTCCTCAAGGAACAAATCTATAAATTCCTTCTCCTTTCTCTTTCCTAGGCTTTGCACCTACCTTTACAATTGAGGCTCATAGCTTGACCAATCTATTGGAAGCTTGAGTTTTTTGTGAGTTGTTTGGGTGTTGTCATTGATGTCAACCCCTTGTATGAAGATAGTGTTGGAATGTTGTTGGTGTTGATGATGTCAAACCTTAGTTGTTGGAAGCCTGGAGTTGTTGGTATTGGTGTTTTCATTGATGTCTTACTTCAGTATAGTTGCAAAAGTTGTGTTTGGAGAGATATAGTTGATGAGAGGTGTTGCAGATGCTGCAAATGTGTTGCAAAGGTGTTAGTAGTGTTGTTGATGTAGTTGGTTCACTTGGTTTCCAAGTGCTTTTGAGAAAAAATGAATAAAAGAGAGTTCAGTGTGATAGAGTGGTGTTCAGTGTTCTGCTCCACATTTCTTCATGGTTGAAGATATGCCTACATGGTTTAGATATGATGATTAGAGGTGTTTAGAGGTTATATATCTAGAGTTTAGGTTAAGGATCACTCTGCAGTGGAAGATTTGTTTGACAATATGCATATTTGGTGAAAAAGGGTATCAGGGAGAAATGAGATTGCTCTGCATTTCTCCACAGTGAAGGTTCTTGTCTTGTGGATCTAGGAACATGCTTATATATTCTATATCTACCTTTTCTTGAAGTTCCAGGTGTTGTGGTGTTCCACAAGGTTGTTTGGTGTGTTTGATGTCTGTGCTAGTGTGTCTGGTTGCACAAAATAAAGGTGTTCATAAGTTTCAGGTGGTTGCAATAGTAGTGGTAAATATTTTGATGATGTGAAATATTTTGAGATTTTGTGAAGTGTTGTTGTGTGGTCCACGAGATGTTTCTGAACTTGGAGAGGTGTGTTTGAAGTCGCTTGTTAGTGTTAGTGTAGGTTTGGTTGACTTGGTGTGCTAGTGCTAATTGTGGTGGATGATTGTTGTTTGTGGAAGTGGAGAAGCATGTCGGTGTAGATTTGGGTCCTAGTTAAGTTGTGGTGTGGTCTACCTTCAATTCTTTGCATTGTGGAAGTGTTTGGTGTTGACCTATTTGATGTTGCACTGTTGAGGTGCATACGTTTCCTTAAGGTCAACCTAATTGAGATTGTTTTAGGGAAAATATGGTATAAACACAAGGTGAGTTATTGTGTGGATTAAGGAAGAAGGTGTGTGATGTGAAAGATGTGAAAGTGATCAAATGTGGTGATCTGAGTGTGAGCTTTAATGCTGATGACTCCCAGATGCAGTGAGCAGAAGGTTTCTACATTTTAGTCTGTTGAATGAGTTGGTTGTGCTTCAGTGGAACTGTACCTTTGACATAAGAGAGATGCATTGCTAGCAGTTCAAATTGGCAATGGCCCAACTCTTCTTCTATCTTCTTTCTTCTAGACAATGAGTCCTTTGGCAGTGGGCCCTTCTTTCTTTTGGGCAGTAAGCCCTCCGATAGCGAACCTATTATATTGGTGTTTCTATTACTTTATATTGTGAGCTAATCCTCATTGTGGTTTTTCCCTTCTTGGGTTTTCCATGTAAATTTGGTGTTCTTATGTGTTTGATGAGTTTTCATTATTGTTCTTATGTGCTTGATTTAGCATGTCCCAAAAGTGAGATACACTATTGTGGCAATACCCGTTTACATTTTGTTAATGCATGATAAGGGTTTAAGGGCTAATAAAAATTTGAATGTTAATGAGGGTTTTGATTTTTAGAGTATACAATGGATTCAGTCTCCTCTCAGTTGTCTTGTGAATTTAATGATAGGTATCAAAGCAAGGGTCCTTAGAAGAAGCTTAATCGCTTGAGGTAGATGCAGATAATGCATAGGAAGGAGGCTCCCTTGCTTGATGGGACAAATTATGTATTTTGGAAAACTAGGATGGAAGGTTTCCTTTTTTCCCTAGGGTTTAGAGCTTGTAAGTCAATTGAAACCCTAAGAATGTCAAAGGATGAAGATATTGTAAGCTACATGCATAGAGTGGATGAAGTTGTCAATTCCATCGATGGCCTTGGTGGAAAACTGTAAGAAGATGAGGTGGTAAAGAAGGTATTAAGAACTCTTCCTAAATATTATAGTCATAAAGTTTATGGTATTGAGGGAGCTAAAGATTTATATCATTATTCTAGATACTGGTCATTTGGTGCTTTAACTACTTTTGAATTGAGAGAGTTTGTTCAAAATGATTCAAGAAAAGAAACTACTTTTAAGGCTAGAAAAACACGAAAGGATGATGGATCAAATCCGGATGATCTTGATGAGATAGAAGAAAATTTTGTTAGGAGATTGAAAAAGGGCACTGGAAAGTACAAAGGTAAGTTTCCTTTCAAATGTTTTAACTGTGGAAAGATAGGTCATTATGCTTCAAGATGTCTAGCCAAAGTTTCAAATGACAAATATAAGGATAACAAAGGTGAATATGTCAAGAGACGTTATTATGTTAAAGAAGATGCTAGCATATCTGATGATGGATTCGACTACTTGGATGATGAAAATGATGAATGCTTGTTCATTGCTTTGAATGTTGGAAATAAGACTACTAAATTTTAAAGATGTATGAAGGAAATTACTTCAAAAAAATGTCACAACATCAAAGGGACTATAGTGACTTCTTTTCATGTTAGAAGTTTGAAGGTGGTCTTGTTAATTTTGTTGATGAAACATCTACTAAGATATGTGGAAAAGGTTCTATTACTTTTGATTGAAAGCATAATATAGATGATGTTCTTTATGTCAAGGGTCTCCGGCATGATTTTATGAGTGTAGGACAAATGTGAAAAAAAGGATATAATCTTGTATTTCAAGATGGTGGTTGTGAAATCAGAAAAAGAGGATCTGAAACTCTGATTGTTGCAAGATTAAGGACATATGAGAATGTTTATCATCTCAAAGGTGCTAATGGTAAGTTCTTTATGACTCAAATCAATGAAAGTTGGAAATGACATAGAAGAATGTGACATCAATTTTGATAGCCTAGTGAGGATCAACTCTACTCAAGCTGTGAGAGATCTGCCATGAATTACAAAGCCTATCAATGGAGTTTACAAGGAATGTCAGGTTGGGAAACAAACAAGAAAGAGGTTCAATATCTAAGAATATTCTACCATAGGACCTTTGGAGTTGGTACATACAAACTTGTGTGGACCTACAAAAAGAAGAATCTTTCAAGGTGAAAGGTATTTCATGTTATTAATTGATGAATACTCTAGAATGACTTGGGTAACTTTCCTCAAAGAAAAATTGAAATTTCTAGAGAAATTTAAAGCATTTAAAGTTATGGTTGAGAATGAAATGGATATGAAAATCAAGTGCTTAAGGTCTGACAGAGGTGGAGATTTCACCTCCAATGAGTTTAATAATTTTTGTGAAGATCATGGAATAAAGAGGAATTTGTTAGCTCCTAGGACTCCTTAGTAGAATGGAGTGGTGGAGAGAAAGAATAGGATAGTTCAAGAGGCGGCAAGGACAATGGTGAAAGAAGAAAATCTACCAAATGTCTATTAGAGAGAAGCTATTCACATTGTAGTATACATACTCAATAGAGTACAAGCAAGAGTAAATAGTTCAAAGACTCTTTATGAACTATGGTATGGAAGAACCCCTGTTGTCAAATATTTCAGAGTGTTTGGAAGCAAATTTTATATCAGAAGAGATGAAGAAAACTTGGGAAAGTTTGATACAAGGTCAGATGAAGGAATCTTCCTTGGATATTCTATAAGAAGCAAGGCTTACCAGTGCTACAACAAGAGGCTGAAGAAGATAGTGTAGAGTGCAAGTGTTAAAGTAGATGAAGAACCACATAAAAGCTCAGTACTGATAGACATATATGAATCTGATGAGTCCTCTTGCAGAGAAGAAGGAAAATAAGATGAAAAGGAAAAGGAGATGCAGGTTGAAGAGGAAGAAGCTCTGAAAAGGATTCCTAAGAATCCTAAGTATGTGCAAAAGAATAATTTTAAAGATCACATCATTGGTGATAAGAGCAGAGGTGTGTTGACAAGAAGAAAAATTTCATGATAGAAGAACAAGTAACTTTGTGTCTACTTTCCAAAGTAGAACCTAAGAAAGTGATTGAAGCATGTAAGGATGAGAATTGGACCAAATCTATGGAAGAAGAATTGATGCAAAATGAGAAGAATCATACTTTGGAATTAGTCCCAAGACCAACAAACAAAGATGTAATAGGAACTAAATGGGTATTTCAGAACAAGCTGAATGAGAATGGAGAAGTTGTCAGAAATAAGGCTAAATTTGTGTGTAAGGGCTATTCACAAGTGGAAGGAATAGACTTTGAGGAGACATTGGCTCTGGTGGCAAGAATGGAGGCCATTAGGATTTTTTTGGCCTTTGCAACACATAAGGACTTCAAGGTTTATCATATGGATGTGAAGTTTGCATTCTTGAATGGTGAGTTAAAAGAAGAGGTATACATTGAACAACCAAAATGATTTCAATTATCAGATAATCCTAATATGGTTTGCAAATTGAAAAAGGAATTAACATACAACACCAAAATGATAAGTTCACCCTTCACGTAAACACAGTATAGGTTTAGATCTTCCTCACTCTTGATGAAGCCCACACTATGCAAGTAACTGTCAATACATGAATACCATGCCTTGGGAGCTTGCTTGTGCCCATAGAGTGCTCTTCTCAACTTGCATACATGAGAATCCCTCTCATGTGCTTCAAATCCTTTTGGTTGTTCTATGTAAATCTCTTCCTCAATCACATTGTTGCAGAAGGTCATCTTTACATCCATCTGGTGTATCCTCCAACCCATCTATGCTACTACAAAAATGATAGCTCTTATGGATGAGTAAATGGCTACCAGAGCAAAAGTTTCCTCATAATTGATCCCTTCCTTATGAGAAAACCCCTTAGCCACAAACTGTGCTTTGAACTTTTCCACACTACCATCTGTAACATGCTTAATCTTATACAACAATCTCGAGCCCACCACAAACTTACCTACTAGATATGGTACTACCTCCCATATGCTATTCTTCATGATGGATGAATACTCTTCAACCATGGAATCCTTCCATACTTGGTGCATGGATGGCTCCTAAAAGATGAAAGGCTCCACTTCAATTAATTCACTCATAAGTGCCACATCCTCAAAATAATGTATGAGAGCCTTTATATATTTGAATGAATCCTATGGATCACCAACATATTCCTGGGCCTCTCTCAGTGTCTGCTTAGTCGCCCTATTTCTCCTCTTCTCAACAATAGGAATCTGAGGCCGAGGAATTATTTGTTCCTCCTTTTGATCAACCTGCTCAACCTAATTGCTCTTCTCTCTAGCTTGCGTGACTAAAGTCTGAGGAATTTGTGTTGCCTTAATCATGGGTGAGAGCTCCTCCTCATTCATCAAGTTGCTAGACTTCTAAAGAGCCTTCTCTTCCTCAAACTTCACATCTTTGCCAACAACTATTTTCCTGAGGGTAGGAATGTAAACCCGATAGGCCTTAGAAGTTTCACTATAACCAACAAGGATACCCTTCTCTATAGTTGGTTCCAACTTGGTTCTCTTCTCCATAGGAATATGACAATACATAAGGCATCCAAAGATGTGAATGTGCCCCAAATATTGTTTCTTATCGGTGAAGGCCTCTTCTGGAGTCAACTTTCCCAACACTTTGTGTGGCCTCCTATTCTACAAATACACAGCTATATTGCAAGCTTCTGCCCATAAGAACCAAGGCAAATCCTGATCATGAAGCATGGCCTTGTCTAATCCAACTAGAGCCCCGTTTTTCTGTTCAACAACCCCATTTTGCTGAGGGTTGTATAGAAATGTCAACTTTTTCTTGATACCTCTTGAGCACAAAAATATTTGAAAGAATTTGAGGTACACTCACCTCCATTATCAAACCTTAATATCTTGATCTTTCTCCCTATTTGGTTCTCCACGAGAGCCTTAAAATATTTAAACCTACTGAAGACCTCATCTTTATTCTTCAAAAAATATATCCACATCTTCATAGAGAAATCATTAGTGAAAGTAACATAATACTCATGCCCATTGAAGGATACAGTTGTCATGGGTCCACACATATCTGAGTGTATGAGATCCAAAATCCCTTGGGATCTAGTGTCGCTGCTTGGAAAATTGGTCTTGGCATATTTCCTAAGAGTGCAACCCTTGCACACCTCATACTTATTTGTCTTCATCTCAAGAAACCCCGTCACTATTTCCTTGAGCACATTAAGTGCTCCATGGTGAAGATGAGCCATCCTCATGTGCCATAATTCTCCTAGCCCTCTACAACTTCTTACCAATGCATGTGTTGGCTCAAATTGTAACCAAAACAAGCTACCATGCTCGACTCCAATCACTTTTGCGACCTTGGAATCCTTGGGAAAAATATAGACTTTTCCCCTCTCAAAGGTCAAGATGTAACCCTTGTCCTCCAAAGTAGAAACAAAGATTAAATCCTTTGTCATGCTAGGGAAATGCAACATGTCCTCCACCAATAGAGGTTTTCCAAACTGCCTCTAAAACTTGACCATGCCAACACCAGTTGCATGGTACTTGGCATTGTTTCCAAGTTCAATATAGAAATCCAACTTCTTCTCCTCTAACTTGGTGAAACATTTTGACTCCTATCATGTGGCAAGAAGCCCCACTATCAACATACCATACATTGTTGGAAATTGAACTTGAGAGACAGACAATGAGTGAAAACTCATTCTCAAATCGTGTTGCAAACTCGTCCACCTCTGTTATAGAAGCAACTTGCTTCTTCTACTTTTCCTTATTTTTCTTATTCAGACATTCATTGGCACCATAACCTAATTGATGGAAGCAAAAACAATTTATCTTGCTCAGATCTTTCTTCTTCCCACTCTTGGAAGAAGAACCTTATGTTTGCAAGAGCAAGATTTTCTTCATCTTAAACCTTCTTTGTCTAATCTCCTTGATGAGCACTTTCACAGATCTCTTGAACAAAATCACCCCAAAGCCTTGCCTAGTCAGGTAGGTGATCTTTGCCGACAACACACTTGACAAACACTTCCTAGTGCTTTGAAAAACCATTCAAGGCTATACGCACCATCTCATCATCAACAATCGTCTCTCCAATAATAGTCAACTCATCCTTGACCCGTGTCATCTTAGACAAGTAAGAGGTCACGCTCTTGCCCTTGGACATCTTGATGTTATGCAATTTGTCCTTGAGCATCATCTTATGACTCTGATAATTGATCTGATAAAGTTTTGTGAGTGTATCCCATATCTCCTTGGAGGTGTCTTTCCTCGTTAGATGAGGAATCAAATGATCTCTTACCCCATTAAGGATAATCCTTTGAGCCTTGGCCTCCTTGACTTCATGTGACTCTAGGGCAGTAGGATCATTTGTTGGTGGTGTCACCTTTGTACTAGCATGGATCCATAACTTGTTCTCCTTGAGAACATATGTAATCTGAACCTTCCATTGTAAGAAGTTAGACACACTCTCAAGCCTGTCCTCATGTTGAACACTTGTTGCCATAGTCACAAAAGAAACTAGAGACATAATTTTGATTATTATTTTCTTGAAATTTGCGTCACAAATCTTGGCTTCGTATTCAGAGTTTAGTGCTTTGATAACATGTTAATTTCTCTTAACCTAGCTATAGATTAATTGCTCAAAAAAATTTACAGAATAGAACCAAAACAATTTATCTATCTGATTTATAACAATTAATACACTAGGTTAATTAACTGCTAATAGCAACGGAAGCAAAAAATAACGAGAAGCCAATCACAGATACACAATAACACAAATATACCCAGGAAACCCTAGTGTAAGGAAAAACTTGCAAATGTTGGATCTTCTATTCAGCCTCAAGAGCAAACTTCCCTTACAAAATACAATACCAGATTGCTACATCGATCTTTACATATATAGCCTTGTTGATTTTCATCAACATGAAAGAAAATATACTTTCCTTACATAACTTGGCCTAAGACACACATGAAATCACTCTTGGTGTTATCTCAACCTCACAACTCTAGTTCTCTGCTCGAAAACATTCTATTTATGAATAGAAATTGTGCTCTTGCTGAAAATCCAGTGAGAGTTGCCCTTAAGCAACTCCACACTCCACATTGTGAAGCACCTTTTGAACTACGAAAATCAACAAATATTTTAATTCGTATTTATTTCCAAAATTTAAAATTCTATTACATCATTTATCATAACTCTAAATTTAATTAATTATCATTTTGTTCATTAAAGCTAATAATTTTTCTTTTTACTTTTATTGAACCTAAATTCGATTCTAGACTTTATTTGTCAAACAATTTTTTTAATAGTTATCTATTCAAATATTTTATTGTAAACAAAATTATATATTAAAATAAATATATTAAGATAAAATTCTTATTCTAGTATACGGCCAGCCAATCATAAATTTAGGCTGACTTTTCTAAATATATATGTAGATATTACGACTTTAGATATTGAAAGATATTGAACATATACATGCTTCACTGGGGAAGTCATCGTCATCGTCATCGTACGTACGGATGACATGTGTATTTGCGTGACTTGACTTGCATGTGCAATGAATTCTTTTCTTTACGATATGACTTGTGGACATTAAAAAATAATTATAGTGTTATTAATAGGAAAGCCACTGGAAATACTAGAATAGAATTTGCAACCATTTCTTCTTTCCTCTCCACCATTTCCACCATTTAATCATTTCTAGAATAGAATGCTTTTAATATTTATAAAGTCAAACATTTTCTAAGTTATAGAATAAAATAGAAAGTTTTTAATATCTAGAAAATCAAGTGGATTCACTCATTTTAGTTTTTTTAATTTTTGGTTTTTTTTTTTGTTATTTTAAATCCATTGGATGGTAGATTTATGTATTTTAATTTTGTAAGTTTATTTTTTGTTATTAAATTTGACGATGATTTTTTTTTTTTGAATAGTTTTTATAAAGATATTGTTAAAATATCTTATGAAATTGGTTCAAATATCACTTCAAGTTTCACATTCTAGAATGAAGTGTTCACCTAATACAACTATCTCAACTATGCAAAAGATGCATACCCTCTCCTCCCATTCTTCTTTTGACCTATTTCATCTATATATTTTTTTATTAGATATGTTGAGAAAAAGGTCTTAGTCTCTTAAATAAGCAAATAGTTCACAAACAAGGCAAGACATAAAACACTAGACAACGAAAAATAACATGAAACACTATTTGGTAAAACTAGACCCAAAAAAAAAACAACACAAGGATAGATCAAAAACAACTCTAAACCACCAAAACAAAATATAGCATCAAAATCACACCTTGTATTGAGAAACCATGGTTTCCCAATCTTTACACATATTATTGAGTTTGTCCTCCCATTTTGTAACACTCATGTTAATCTAATCTTCAATCATTTTCCAAATTTTATTGGAATTCTTTTCAACTTCCTCCTAAATAAGTTTGCATTTCTAAAAATTAACCTTTAGAAAGATCACCCCCAACATAGCTCTTCTCACCATGCCATCATTTATTTTGATCAAATGGTACATAGCCTTTTCAATTTTCACTAACCTATTTTAGAGTGTTTTCATACTATCAAACCTATTCTCTCATTTATCATTATACTTGTCACATATTTTGTTTTTCCTAATAAGCTCTTCTAGATTACTCATTCTAGAGAGCAAGAATTCCAACTTACTTGTCATTTCAATCAAATTGCCATTAACTAAGATTTCTAAACATCTCCTACCTCATGTCATCTCTAAAGACTTCATTATCCAGGTTTATTGTTCATTATCCTTTGCAAATTTTTCAATAGTATTATCAGGGGAGAGAGAAACCATGTCCTAAGGATCCTCAAGGATTCAAAACCCCCATCATCCTCAAATAACTCATCCTTAGCTCTTTGGGATTTGTAAGAGGAACAAAATCAAAGGTTATCTTCTACACATTCTCATCATCTTCCTAGGCATTATCTTTACCAATAGGTCCTCACCCACCTTTAGCAACATTCAAAACATAGCCAACTAAGCAGCTAGTCTCTCCCCACAAGAAACCCTAGCATAAACCTCTTCTAGATTTTTATCCTTCCCCTTAAGAGTATGAGGTAGGAAGGCCACATAAATATCAAGGTAATCAAAGTCAAATTTAATTCTAACATTTTTTTACAACCTTTAGAGTGATATCCCCTACCAACACCATTCTTCCTTAGAGAGAAAAATATTCTCAAGGGTATCCACATTCTTCTTTTTTCCCTTATTTATCTTGGTTTTTGGAATAAGATTACTATGAATATGGCCATCTTTATCAATTTCAGCATCATCCAAAGTGGGAGAGACAAAGGCACTATAAAAAACACTAGCTAAAAAAGGTCCTCTTAACCTCAACTCCAAGAAAAGGGAGAGAGACATTCAAATGTTTGCCTCTAGGGTTAGGGTAGGGACTCTTAATAGGGGTTTGTAAAGAGGAAGAGGGGACATCAACTTATGGAAAGTTTATTGGGCTAAGACTTAGGTTATATTGGTAAAGCCAATAGATTCAACCTTGATGGAGTGGAGGGGAAGCACCATTTTTAATCTAATTCTCCAAATAAGATAATAGGAAAAAAAGGATAACTAACCAATTTATTATGTCTAAGATGGTATAATAAAGGAAAGTGGTAACCACAAACCATTAAATATATCTCTCCAAAGTAAAGCATTTAATAAGATATTGATTTATCGTGGATCATGGTGAAGGTAGGGCCTCCCTCTCATACCCATTTTGATGTCACACAAGGGATTCTTCTTCCTCAAGGAAGAAATCTATAAATTCCTTCTCCTTGCTTCTTGTTAGGAATTGCACCTACCTTTACAATTGAGGCTCATAGCTTGACCAATCATACTCTTTGTTATAGTGAATTGGATGCCACCAATAGTGACCTACCAACCAATCCATGAATTGACCAATTGGACCATAAGAGCTTCATCATGACCTTTCACAACCTTAAAGTAGAAAGAGATGTCACCTTCCTCAAATAATTTCTAGATTTCCTCATTATTCATTAGGTTGGTGCATGAGGTAGGTTCATTCTTAGATGGTTCCCTCTCATTCCGCTCTTGTCACTATTTACGCTATAAACTTGAATGCAAGCATTAAAAAATAACATAGAGGTGAACTCTCTGTTACAAACAAAAATCCTATAACATGAGTTCTTCTAACTAGAGATTATTATGGCAATATATTATGAATGTCAGCTGCAAACCCACCATTATTCCTTACAATATCAACATGGAGCTTAACATGAATTTTTTTAGCTCTACATTCATTCTTATGATTTTTCCACACATGTCTTTGATTAAGCTATAAATTTTTATGATTAATGAAACCACAAAAATAATCAAAATTGAATAATATGGTACCAACATAAGAGTTTACCATGTTCAAAATATTATATTCTACTTATTGATTAATCTCATCATCAACAATAGTTTCCACAAGGGCTTGGAGACTTTTACTATCCTTCCAACAGATCCAATTGTCAACTTGTAGACCAATGTTAGCCAAACTATCACATCCACCTCATTAATAGTTTTAAAATATATACATCTAGCATTTCCTTCAATGGTGGTACCTTTATCATCTTTAATAATAACACTAGAATCAACTTTACTATGATTACTTTTGGAGCATCTAACAAAATTTAGCTTCATCCATCCTTCTTGAGGGTATTTCCATTTTGTGTGTTTCTATAACAATGCTTTTTGAATATCAATATTGAAAAAATTATTAGTAATCCCCCAATTCTTACTAATTATAACTTCTTGGTTTGTTGTCTACCTTTTAGGTTTATCAGCATTTTCAATATTCACACCCTCTTGAATGAATTAGCAAACAAACAAGGACACACTCTTAGATTCCCTACTTGTTTCATGAAATATTTTATTATTCCTCTCTTTTCAAAGACTCCATGTGACATGAGGGGTAGCTTTTTGCATAATTATTTGATGCTTGGATGCTTAAATGTAATATTTCCATTCTAATAATTAATAAAAAATCAAAGATCATTAGACATTTTTCATAAGATCTCTAACTTAGTTAGAATCAACTCCCAAACTTCCTTGAAAAATATGCAATGAAGAACAAATGATCTACAATTTCTTCTTGTGAAAAACACATAAGGCATCTATTCGAGAAATTGAAGCCAAATTTGAGAAGATTATATTGAGTAAGAATCATATTATGATTAGCAACCCTCTAGAAATTTTTTTGGAATAACTGTATGGTTTTAGATAGCCCTCTAATCAAAGTGAGAATTAGGAGGATTAGAAACCAAAAATATATTCAAAAGCAACTATATAACTCCCAAAGGAATGACCAACCAAAATGACTTCATCATCCCTACTTGGATAAAAATTGAAAGAGCTTAGATAAGTTTGAAAAACAACTACAAGTATTTGAGAAATTGAAGCCACATTTGAGAAGATTATCTTGAGTAGGAATCACGTTATGATTAGAAAGCCATTAGATTTTTATTTTGGAATGATTTTATGGTTCCAAATAACCCTCAAATAAAAATGAGAATTAGGAGAATCAAAAACCAAAAGAATATATAGAAGCAACTATATAACTCTCGAAGGAATGGTCAACCCACATGACTTCATCATCCCTACTTGGATAGAAATTCAAAAAGATTAAATAAGTTTGAAGAAAAACAATAGTAACTTCTAAATATTTCCTTTGACCAAATAATCCTAAAAAGTATTACGCTTTGTGACGTGGCCTTGACAAAAAATGTAGCATTCTAAAATAGTACCAAATTCTTTAGAAAAAAGGTTACATCAATCTAGAGAAATGTTGGCATAAGGAGAGGGGGAATCCTCTAGCCTAGTATTCTGTCAAAATTTATTTTCTTATCATTACCTATTCTACACCTTACTCCTTTTCTTGGAAAGCCTCTATTTTTCATCATGCTATTTTAAATAATAGAGTTGGGAGAAAGATGAGAGTCACTTAGGAAGATCAAAACACCAATCCTTATCATATTTCAATAAGTCACAATCAATTTTGGCTAGAAGGGCTTTATTAAAAACTTGGATGCTTCTGATACCCAACCCCCTTTGAAGGCTATCAAATTATTGAATCTAAAAATAAGTGTATCAATGAAACCCAATTCAATAATAAATGACTACATTAATGAGAGCTTATGCAAATAAAACAAAGTAAATCAAATTGAACTAATATTACCTCCACAAACATGCCTACCCTTATTCCATTGTACTTGATAAATGCTGCAATAATGGTATATGGATTGTTCTTAACTTAAAATAACCTTGATTCTTTGCAATGATTTTTGGCTTTGATTGTGCAAAAATTCTCACACAATCAAAGCCATAAATAATTGCAAAGAACATTATGGATTGTGGAAACTTGATATCATTAATAACCTTGATTCACAAAATTGATGCAAAAATGTTTTGATTTCTCAAAATTCATGGAGACCTTGAATGGTCGAATGATGTTGTACTTATAGCTTTCACCTGATAGTTCATCAACGGTGTAGGATGATTTCAAAGATCGATAGATGAGATTGAGTGAGATATCATGATCAATGTACAAGTGACATGTGTCAAGATGAACCTGTCTTGAATGATGAGTTAAGTGGTTGCATGAATGAGATGATTGGCTACATGGATAAGTGAAGTAAGAGTAAGTGAGAGTGAATTGATGTTGTTTTTTAGTCAGTTCACTAAATTAGGAGATAAAAGAATATAAATAGAATTAAATAAATAAATTTATTTAATTCCAAGTGCATGAGGTGGAGATATAATTAGAAAATAAATAAAATATTTATTTTTTAATTTTAGAAGAATTTTTAGATAGAAAAGGTAAATTAAATAAATTAAATTTATTTATTTAATTTTAGAGGAAATATTAGCTAATTAAATAATTAAAACTATTTAATATGGTGGATGAGAAGAATGCATGAATTAATTATATAATTAAAAATTATTTAATTAATGTGGATAGCAAAAAATCGAGGAATAATTAAATAATTAAAAATCATTTAATTATAGTGGTTGGAAGAAAATGATAAATTAATTAAATAACTAAAAAATATTTAATTAATGTGGAAAAGGGAAAAGACATATTAATTATATGATTATAAATTATTTAATTAATATTGGAGATGAAAAGTGATGATTTAATTAAATAATTAAAAATTACTTAATTAATGAGGATAATGTGTTAGCTTAATTAAATAATTAAAAATTATTTAAATAATAGTGATGAATAGATCGATAAGAAATGATGACGGAAAGTGATGATATAGATGAAATGGTTTAGTCATTTTTAGGTGTCTACATTTGATTTTTGGGAATCATATCTCAACCAACCAAGGCCAATCTCTTCCTTTCCTCCATCTTAGTCCAAAGAAAATTATTTTGGATTTTCTCAAAATTTTCATCCACATTTTTAGTAATTTAAAGAGGGATAAATAATAGACAAGAATGTTTTACAAACGAGCCTTTAAAATTTGATATTTTCCTACTTGACTTAGAAGCTTGCCTTTACAACCTACTAGTTTTCTTTGAATTTTACAATAATGCCATATAAAAAATTATTGGTTATTTTTTTTGTCATCAAAAGGAGAACAAGATAGGTCATTGGAATATCTGATTTATCAAACCCAAGAACCTTAACAATCTTCTATTGGAGGGTTTTGCACACATGAAAAAATAAAACACTCTTATCATAATTAATGTGTTGACTTGAAGTTGCAACATATTGATTAAGAATATCCTTACATATCCTAGCTTCAATAATAGAGGAAGCATGAAATAATTACATCAATAAAAAACTATTGATGAGAAAAAATGGATAAGGAAGAAGCAAATATAATACCATTAGAGTTTTTTAGGCAATCAACTTAAAGATATTCCTTCCCAAAAATTTAGCAGTCATAATAAAAAAGGAGAATAAAATATCCTTGTTTGAGACCTCTTCCACTCCTTAACAACCCCCTCAAAACACCATTCAAAATAACTAATAATTTGGGTGTGGTGACACATTCCTAAATAAGTTGCAGAATCTTACCTATGATCACAAATTTTTGTAGAACATCAAAAAGAAAAGACTAAGATACTCTATCATATGCCTTTGAAATATCCAATTTGAGGACCATAACTTACATCCTATTATTTTACATAGAATGAAGAATTTCATTAGTATAAAGGATACTATCCAAAGTTTTTTGACCATGCATACAACCTTTTTTATTCTAGGAGATAAGTTGGTGAAGAATAGGCTTAATTATTGAGATAATAAGTTTGGAAAAAGCTTTATAGATAGTATTGCATAAATTGGTAGTTCTAAAATCATCCATAACTTAACAACTTCCCCCTTTTTAGGCACATATACAATAAAGGTGTTATGAAATTGTCTAAATAGCCTTGCCAATTTTAAAAGTCTTTAGTAGCAGTAGTAATATCTCTTCCAATAATATCTCAAAAATATTGGAAAAGGTTGTAGAAAAACTATCAGAACTTAAGGCTTTGAAGGTACCAAAAGAGAAAACAAAGTCTTTAACTTCATCATTATTAATATTTTCAAGAATGTTAACATTATCCACTTCAATAAAAATGGAAGGGATGATATCCAACATGTTAGTACAAGTGTTATTTTGGTGTTCTCAAAGGATATTTATAAAAAATTAGAAGCAAAGTCATCAATTTGGTCCTTAGACATAATAACATTACCATTTTCATCAACCAATTATATAGTGCTAGCATTCCTTTTTTTGTGTCTAAGTGTTGATTGGTGGAATATTTTTGTGTTTCTATCTGCCTTAACAAGCTTTGAATGTGTGATGTTTGTTTCCAAAAAATTATTTCCTTGAAATAAGCTTGTGTTGTTCCCCTATTAGATTCTTCTCCTATTGATAAATCTCTAGATCATTTTAGATAGAGGCAATTCTATTATAAATATCTTTAAGCTTCAATGAAATCATTCTATTTGAAAACATTTCCAAAGGTAATCATGTTCCATCTCTTGACTCTATTTTTTACTTGCTTAATTTTTTGAGCTTAACAAAATATAGTTGATCCCTTAAAAGGGGAATTCCACCAATTCTCTATAAGACCCCAGAAATCAAGATGATTTCATATCTAAAAGGATAGGATCATGTCCTTTCATGAGTTGACCAATCAATAAGAAAAGGGTTGTGATCTAGACCTATTCTTGTAAGTGCAAAAAAATAAAGGTTGACAATTTAATATTTTAGGAATTAGAGATAAGAACTCTATTAAGCTTGACTTGGATGGCATTGCTACCCAATCTTTTATTAGACCAAGTAAAGGAGATTCTAGTTAAATCCACATCAACTAGCCCAAGCCTAGTTAAGAAATATGTTAGTTCACCCATACTATCAAAAAAATCATCTAAACCCCAAGCTTTTTAAAAGGATTAATAAGAGTATTGAAATCTCCTAAAAGTATCATGTGATGATTATGAATATTTCCAATAGTTAGAGGCATCTCCCTCTGAAGATATTTTCTAGTAGCATTTTCAAGCATCCAATTTTCATTGGATAGCACAAGGGAGAAATAAGTCACAAGACAATTTATTGAAAAATGAACTAGCTTACTAAAAAATTGTGAAGAGTTCTACATAGTTAGAATCCCTCTGAAAGAACCTTTTACAAGGCTGATATAATACTTATACCAATCCAAATATTATTAACAACTTGTGAAAAAGGTGGAATTAGTCATCTTCACCTCCTAGATCAAAATAATATCAACTTTATTGTCAATAATACAACTCTTGAGAAGGAACTACTTATGAGGACTATTAAGTCCCCTAACATTCCATCTACATTTTTCACACTAAATATAGTGTGAGTTAGTCCTCAATTAAGCTATGAGAATACTTTCTCCCTAAGAGATATTTGTCTCTATATAATACTTTTGTTGATGATCACATGTGGGGTTAAATTCATCAAGGTAAAATTTCCTCTTTCTCCCTAACTATGTTTCCAACATAAACTCAAGTATAATTCATCAAAGAGCATTTTTTAAAGATTTTGATCATGCCTAAAAGTGTGTGCCTAAGGCATGAGAACACCATATAAAATGAGCTTTAAAAAAGGGTTTTTTACAAGTTAGTGTATAGATGCATATATGGATAATGATGCTTTCCAATACAAAAAAAAAGGTAAATTATTTTAAAAAAAATTAAATCTAGTATCAAGATGTGTGCTTGGAAAATGCTATACATCAATACAAAAGATAAGGTGATTTTTCTTGAAAGATATATGTTAATGCCAACACAAAGAAAGTACATGCTTGCTAGTAGGGCTGATATAATACTTATACTGGTCCAAATCTTATTAGCAACTTGTGAAAAAGGTGGACTTAGTCATCTTCACCACCTAAATCAAAATAATATCAACTTTATTGTGAATAATACAACTCTTGAGAAGGAACTACTTATAAGGACTATTAAGTCCCTAACATTCCATCTACATTTTTCACACTAAATATAGTGTGAGTTAGTCCTCAATTAAGCTATGAGAATACTTTCTCCTTAAGAGATATTTGTCTTTATATAATACTTTTGTTGATGATCACATGTGGGGTTAAATTCATCAAGATAATATTTCCTCTTTCTCCCTAACTATGTTTCCAACATAGACTTGTATAATTCATCAAAGAGCATTTTTTAAAGATTTTGATCATGACTAAAAGTGTGTGCCTAAGGCATGAGAACACCATATAAAACGGGCTTTAAAAAAGGGTTTTTTTACAAGTTAGTGTATAGATGCATATATGGATAATGATGCTTTCCAATACAAAAAGGAAAATTATTTTAAAAAAATTTAAATCTAGTATCAAGATGTGTGCTTGGAAAATGCTATACATCAATACAAAAGACAAGGTGTTTTTTATTGAAAGATATGTATTAATGCCAACACAAAGAAAAATACATGCTTGCTAGTAGGGGCACAACTATACAAAGGAGGGACACAAGTATATTTTCAAGGTTTTTTAGAGTATTTACCAGGGATAACTTTAAGAAACCCCCCCATTAGGAAAAAAATATAAACATCTCGAAAATCTTGCATTATTTCTGAAAAATGTTTTAATTCTATTGGTGAATCTTTCTTGTTTTGGAAGAAAATATTAATTCTATTGGAAAATATATTTTAATCACTAAAAATTTGTAGAAAATATTGGTGAATTATACTTGTATTCAAACAGACAAAATAATTTTGTTGGAAAATTATGCTCATATTAAAAAAAAATAAAAAATTTCGTTGGCGAATTGAACTTGTATGAAAATCAATAAAATAATTTTGTTGGTGAATTAAACTTGTATTCAAACAAATAAAATAACTTCAGTGGCAAATCATATAAATATTGAAAACTATAAAATTATTATTTGGCGAATGTACCGTTAAGTTTTTGAAAAATTATAATGTGGGTGGTGAAAATATCAAATGCTAAATGATAATGATTAAGTTACTTATCAAATTTATAAGTTTTGATTAGAAGTGAGAAAAATTGATTACAAGTCGATATTGAAAATGACATGAGGACTAAGATATAATAAGTCCTTTAATTCTTATATCTTTTCAATTCTTCGAAGTACTCCGTCTAAAGTTGTATGTCAATCCAAATAACATTTACAATGAATCTACCATGCGCTGACAATGCCTCTAAAAGGAAGGAATTATACTTCACACGAGTAAATACCATTAATTTCTAGATTTGGTAATATTTCACTATATTTGTTGATTTTGTTTGGTTCTCTATAGTTGTTAGTGTTTCAATTGGAGGAGATCACAATGGATACCCCTTTGACCAAGTGATTATTCTTATTGGTTGAAAATTGGAGATCCCAATTGATAGTTCAATTGATGCAAAAATGTTGGGGTCCATCTTCCAAACATATTGCATTAAAGTGGATGAGTCATTGCATGTGGTATTAGGTCGTGAGAAACTCTTGGACCACCCACAAGTAATATTTACCCCTCAAATTACCTAAGCGTTCTTGTCCAATATATTGGACCTAATACAGGATGTGAGAATAGTCCAAGAGCTGGTATTGCACTATATCCTAGATCCCTACGTCTATGAGGATTCCTTTTCTAAAGCCCTTCATGAATATGATTTGTTTAAGGTAAGAAATGCTCTTATTAGAAGTTTATTCAAGATCATAAATGTCCATACTTCTCCACCTACAATTTGTGTTTACTCTTCCATTAACCATGGCCTTCACAATTCATACAACATTAGTGTACACAACTTGCTTTAGGCTCATAGAGGAGAGCTAGGTGGTTAGTTGTAGAGCACACTAAAGAGATATTTTAGGCTCTTCTTTTATTGTTAAGTCACCACCCACCTCCATTAACCCTACATCCTCATCTAGTTCTAGACACTGATGTTACCCAACCTAGTTTGATAAATGTAAATGAGCCTCTTGCTCAATTTTTCTTTTAAAAATGTTTTTATTAGGCTCATATAGAGTTATTTTGGTAATGAGATAAAGATTTGTTTGACCAACTTAGGGAATTTGTAAAATCATTTTCTTAATTTTTTCCCATCAAAGAGTCTTTTGTAATTTGTATATTATTATATTTAAGTATATGTTTCAAGTACTTTGCACCTTTTTCCTTTAAAAAAATTGATTGTAAAAGTATATTCTAGCCATCAAAGGTCCTTTTGTAAAAAGTAAAATATGTCGAATCAATACAAATAGAAAAGATGGCAAGGAAATAGGATAGTCAATAGACTTCCAAGAATACAACAAAAATTAGTTGTTCAAATTGCAATATAAATTGACTGTTTAGTTAAATTTACTAATGTTAAATAATTTAAATAAAATAAAAAAATTATTTTAAATAAGTTATTATAGCTACGTTATATTTTTTAATAAGTTAATATAAACTTAAATTATAATTTAAATAAGTTTTTGGTTAGAGGTAAACAGGTTTTGATGGGGCCCCGAAACCCAATACAACCAGTTTTGAAGGGCTTTGTAACCCTGTCCAAGGCAAACAAGCTGCAAAAAAGATAAAACACATATAGTCAGTAGAAAAATAGCAACAATATTTAACAAGGAGGCATGAATACATAGGCTGCAACAGAAAACAACTGAGGGACTAGATCCCTAAACATCCAGATTAAGACAAGGACCTAGAAACCTAATTGAACATAAAACCTACCTGCATCAACCAGGCACTAGCAAACCGTCTTTTCAAGAGAAAAATCACTGAGCCAAGAGAAAAGGGCAACTTAATGGTTGAGAACACCATCAACCCCATACCCATAATAAAAAACACCAACAACTCCAAACACCCCACCTCAATAGGGGAGTTGGAGAGCACATCAAAACATTGAAGCACATCCATCTTCATGTAGCAGCACCCCATTAGATCCAATACCACCTCCACCTCAATAGGAAGGAGCTCCCATCTATAGGAGAATAAGAGATAAGAGCCTCAACATCCAAAGCCTTCACACAATAGCACAAACAAGCTCCACCTCGATAGGAGCAAGCTGACCAAAAACTCCACCGAATCTACATCAACCATCTCCACCTCAATAGAAGAGGGCTCCGCCTCAATGGGAGCAATCTCCACCTCCATAGAAGACCCCATCTGTAGATCCAAAGAGAATGCAAAGAATTCAGAATCCAAACCATCATATCCTCTTTTGGCATAACACAGTGCAAATAAAGGAAAGAAGAACACACTTCAACAAACCAGACAAAACCCAAAGAAAACTGAGCCATCAGAATACAAACATGAAGCTGCTTAGCCCAAGAAAGAACCTCAAACCAGAGTTTCGTGAAATTTTGTTTGTAGATTCTAATTATATTTTTTTCAAAATTTTTGGAATCAGATTGCACTTCTTTTTCCATTTCCCTCGAAAACTTGTTTTTTTTAGAAAACAACATTTTTAAAAAGTGACACTCACTGTATAATGCATAACTTTTTTTCCATGAAGGATAAAATTCTAATTCTTTCAAATTTATATTTGTAACTCCGATATCTAGTGCTTCCACTTGGTTAGATAGTTTTTTATTGAATATTTTTTCTTTAATCAAGTTTCGCAGTCAAACCAATTACAATTTAGACATAGCGCGACCGTATAACACATAAATTTTTTTGTATGTATCGAAATTCTTTTTTTTTTGTTGGATCAAGGACATCAATATCTGGTGCACTCATATTTTTCAATTTTTTTTTGATAATTTTCTATTTTTCCACATGTGTAGAAAAGAGAGCTTGATTTTCGATGAAAAACCTATGCTTAATAAAACTAAAAAAACAAATAGATAATAAAACCAAAATATATTAAAATTATATTCGTTGGATAGCTCGTTTCGAGGACTACTTGATACTAGTTGGGTTTGTGAATTCTCCTCCATTTTCATCCTCAAATGAGCTTCGAAGTGCAAAATTTTGAACAATTTTTGGTGCCTGTGAGGAGAAGGGGGGAAAAGGTTGGTTCGGTCGAACTAGTGTTTGATCGAACCTCATAAATATGTTCGGTCGAATAGGGGTTTGGTCGAACCCAGGTTCAACCAAACCAGTTCAAAATAATATAAAAAAATGGTAGGTGGGCTGGTTCGAGCGGACTCTTAACTGACGTCCACTCAAACCCCCCTGCCATGAATCCATTTTATTTTATTTTTTTTGCCATTTTTCTAATAATTTTATTTTATAATATATAATATTAATTATATACTTTTTAATCTCTATAATATAAATTATATCTATATAATAGTTATTAATAATATATAAATCATATATATTATTAATAATTATAAATACTATACTATATACTTATATATTATTAATAATTATAAATAATATATTATATACTTATATATTATAATATCACTAACTCATTTGACTGCAAAATCCGATGAAACTGTTCGACGAAATATGTATAATTTGATGTATCGTCAAGTGCTTATAAAATTTGATGTGTAATTTTTAAATTTTTGAAAGTTTATCCCCAACATTCGTTGAAATTTCGACGAACCTGGGGTTTGTCGAAATGTCGGCTATCATTTTCGTCGAATTTTCAGCAAACATGAAAAATAGAAAAAAATCAAATTATGGCCGACATAAAGAAAAGTGAGTTCACGCCTGATTTATTGCGATAGTGTTTTGCTATACTTGAGACAGTTTGTGGAGAACTAAGGATGATTTTCTTGGGAAAAATAAGAAAAAATTCAAGAAGATATCGCTAGGTTGAGGGTAGTCATTTTCTTTTTGCAGAATTCAGTTGTGAAGTTAGATTTGTAGTTCCAGGTTTGAAAATCATATTTTAAAGAAGCATCTTATCAGATTTCATTTTTAGAGGTTTAGGGTTTTGAGAATTTCATGTCCATATTTTGTTGTGTGGAATCACCATAAGATCACAACCAAGGAACAAATTCTCATGACTGTAATTATGTGATCCATAACTCTATTGGTCATGTGGCATAGTTGTGCTATAACAAATACATGATGCATTCATGTGTGACCCAAGTTTAATGTGGCTATGTTGTGATAGAAATGGAGGCACTCATATAATGTAGTTAATTTAGGTTGTATAATGTAGGTGTCAATCATCATTGGGTGCATCAAGTTGTCTCAAGTTTAATGTTAGGATGTAATTATAGCATGATCGAAGAGTGATTACCTCTTGCTGCAACAAAGAGCCTATAACTCTGGTTGATATGCAGTGGTTGTGTTATATCAATTATGTAGTGCATTCAAGCACAACCCATGTTTAATGGGCTATTCTAGAGAGTGATCAAGATTTTCTAAACCTTATGAATGTTACTTGACATATATTTGCATAATCTCAAATTCCTTCAGAGGCTTTTGAAGTATCAATGTATCCTATATAGGGTTTAGAATGATTTCTTTTAATTAAAAAAATAAATAAATGATGTATTTCCCTATAATTAGATAATGTGGAGATCTCCTAAATCTGCCCCAGCACACTATCCTCTTTGGCACTGTATTCATAACTCCAACTACTAGGGTTTTGCATGTGACATCTTTAATATCTTCATGACCGGCTTTAAATAGATCTCGCCTTTGCTTTAATCCTTTCATGGTAACCCTGAGTTCCATAATCCACCTTCAATCTCTTCTAAGAACAGTGTCTTAAGCTAGACTGCATAGTATGCATATAAAGCAATTCCTTCATACCTGCCATTGTTCCAAACCACCACTCACTGCCTTGCTTAAAATGTTGCCTCCATAAGCACAATAGCATGTTTTAAAAATCATGGTTGCTAGTGATTGACCATTCACCACTTTCATCATGAAGATACAATGAGATTTTTGTCTTCAAACTCAAGGCATTATGCAATATAACATTGTGAATTGTTTGTTGTGTACGATTTGATTTTCTTGCACATTTACTGCTTTGCTAACTTCCTTTAAGACTGGGTATTGCACCCTCAGCTGCAATCTCAAACAACTCACTTACAATCACTTGAAAATTCCTTTCATGAGCATCCTTCTATAAAATCAAACTATGCCCTATAGACTACCTACTTACTATAGGGGACTCATTGTTTCATGGTATTGTAGTTCTTAAGATCCTTCAACCTTATTAACACTACTTCACAGTCCACAAGGTATTATTCACTATTCTCCCATCTTGATAAGTCTCAAAACACTGCTCAAACATGTAATCCACTACCTCCATTATACATTAATGGCTAAGAAGAAATATTGAACCTATGATTACCACTGTTACTTCATTTGGACAGTCATTCCCTGATTGCATTTTCCTTGTCTAACACTACCAAAAGCATTTGAAAAACCCTTAAGGTCAACAAGGGGGTAAGGAAACTCACTGTTAAAATCTCCACTTTACTATGCAAGGTTTGAGCTTTATTATCTTGTCACTGCTCAGCCTCTTTTTTACTGTCACATCTCAAGTGACTGTCATTCTTCTTATTGTAGATTGCATTTACAAATGTCACTAAGCTACATAGTGTGCTTGTTATTGGCTACAATATTTACATTGCAAGAATTTGTTATTACTTACAATGTCTCAATCTTTCTGGTATTGCAACCTCACTAATCTGCTATAGTTATTGTTTATGTTTCTACGAAGGCCTAAGGTTTTTACCCTAATCATGCTCTTACCAATGCTTCTATTGTTTTTTATTAGGGCTCTCTCAATGTTGAGGGCCCTAGGGATAAGCTCGTCATAAGAAGTGACACATTGCATCTTTAACTAAAAGGATAAATCCGTATTGACATTAACAATGATGATTCTGACTTATTGCTCCTTAGGAATGGATCACTTGCTCTTACTAGCTCGCTACCTCCATCGTTGTAGGAAGTTTGCGATCAAGTTCAATATTATGATTTTAGGAGTCTTAACGGTAGGAAATCATAGTAAAATCAAAATTTAATAAGTTTTGGAATTAACATTTTAAAGTTTTTTTTGGGGTCATTAACTTCAGACATCTTCTCTTTTGCAGGGGTGGTTGCATGCCAAATTTTTTTGGTGTAAAATATCAGAATTATTAGATTATGTTGCTTGTCTATGAATAAAAATTATTGGAGTGTGAGTTTGATATTTTTTGAAGATCTAAATAGTCAAGCTTGGTAAAGAAAAATCATGTTAGATAATATTAGTCCAGAACAAAATGAAGAGACACTTGATAGATTGTGGGCTAGATTGAAAAGAAAGGGTGATGGGAAATGTTATTGTCCTTGCAATAATTGCAAGGGATTAAAGACAAGATGAATTTTAATCACAACAGCTGAGAAACATTGTAGGCAACATAGTCACGTTGAAGGGGGGCATGATTATTGTCCATTGGTAAGTTGTTCATTATATGTGTTTATATTGATTGAATTTGTAAATGTTTATATCGTTTTAACATTTTATATATATGTATATAATCACTTGATCATGATCATGGTTTATTTGTGTCTATCATTATTATAAAGGTGGGGCACCCTAGGGCAGATGATATGGATTATCACGGCCCGAAGAACATGGTTTTGCAAGTGAACGAACATGGAGCTATGAATATCGAAGATGAAGTTAATGATCCTATGGAAGAAGATGATCATGTGCCAAAAAACATAGTTGAAGATGATGGTACGAATACATTGATCCATAACACATTTAGTGGCAGAGCTGATCATGATGATCAATATGACTTTGATGATGTTCATGATTTACCTATACTTGAGAAGGCATACGAGCCCCTTTATGAAGGCTCCCAAACAACTCTTCTCTCTACTGTATTGTTGTTCTTGAACTTGAAGGTTATGAATGGTTTATGAAACATAGCAATCTCACGGATGTTAAGGTATGTCATATATGTCATATTTTTTCATCTATTTTAATTGTTGTTAGTTCATCACTAGTAAATAAAGGATGAAATATGTACCATTAATATTCTTTATATGAACAAATTATTTTTTGTTGTAGATTGATTAGTGAATTTTTGTTACCACCATCAAATATTTTACCTCACTCATACTGAGATTTATCTGCCATTATGAAAGATATCAGAATTGAGTATCAAGCAATAGATGCATGTCCCAATGATCATATTATATATCATAAACAACAAGAATTTGCAATAGAATGCCCAAAATGTCATATCAGTAGATATCGAACAGATCAACTAACAAAATGGTGCCTCGCAAGGTTCTTCGTTATATTCCCATTATTCCACATATGCAACGATTATTTAGGTGTGAAAGCTTAGCACAATTTATGGATAACCATGCACGAAATAAAAGTGGAGATGACATTCTTCGAATGCCTGCGGATGGTTCTGCATTTAGGGACATGGAGGAAAAATGGCCACACTTTAAAGAAGAACCTCGTAATCTCAGGCTTTCATTGGGAGCAGACGGTGTCAATCCATTTGGAGAGCTGAGATTTATTTACTCAGTGTGCCCTGTTTTTGTTATCAACAATAACATTCCTCCATGGATGTCAATAAAGAGGGAGACCTAATGTTGTCAATGATTGTTCTAGGTATTTGTTTACATCAATTTTTCTTTAACATAGTAGCATCTCATTTGTCTTATTTGTTGCATAATGACTTATATTTTTTCATTCAATATCATGTACATTAATTATATTGGCAAAGAAATGGTTATACACTATGTAATGTTTAGTTCATTCAGGTAAGTACCAAGTTAAAGATATGAATGTATATCGGTTTCATCGACGCAGTTACTAAAGTTATGGATGGCTCATATACGCCTCTAGACCAATAGCACAAAGACAATTTCAATTCCATGCATGCTTGTATGGACAATTCATGATGCCCTGTGGCTAACACATTTTGTGGTATGTTATAATGTTCAACTGCACTTTAACAATATTTAATTTGATGAAGTAAATATCATGCATGTTTTTAAAATAATCTATTCATTATATATAATTATAAAAATTGATATATTTAATCCAATTATATATGATCTTCAGTGTCTTCAAACAAATGGAAAATTTGCATGTCCACTTCTAGGTCCAAAGATGAAATCTCATCATTCAACAAGTTTAGGGGAAAAGGTGTGTTTGATGCATAGTACACTTCCTCCATAGGAACGTAAGTTTCAACTACCTAAAAACATCTTTCAATGGGAAAGAGGAGACTACATCAAACCATGAAGAATGTCACCTCGCCTATGGAAGTTGGAATATAATAGAATTAATCATCAATGTTATACATCGGATCAAATTGTTTATCTATCATAGATGATATGTTTTGAATTTATATTTTTATATTGTGTTGTGTTTACTCATGTTGTAATTGACAATGATTGTCCTTGTTAATTTGTTTAACTTATATGCTTCATGAAGGTCGTTAAGGCATTAATGGCTAGCTTCCACAGGGACTGAAAAGTTATCCTAGACAATTTAGTAGGTCTTCTACCTACTATGAGCAGCTACAAATTGTGCATTTGTTTGATACAATGCATATCGGAAATAATATAACAAAAATGTTATGGAAAATATTGGATAGAAGGCATGACAGAAAAAATTGTTAAAATTTGTAGTGACATTCAGGAAGCCAATCATGCAATGAAAAATGTCATTCAATTAAATAGCGATGGAGACCAAATTAATATAAGTGCCCTTCCTTGGTTATTAACAGAGCAGCAAAGCAATGCTATAAAAGAAGTCATATAAAAAAATTAGATTTCCCGCGAGTTTCTTTGTGAACATAAACAATATAATAACAAAAAAGAAAGGTGAATTTAGATTGAGGGATGAAAACACATGATTCTTTTCATTAAGGTAATTGATACGGTATATTATATACGCGTATAATGCATGTACTTTTTTTTTAGTGTATTGTGTTTACTACTTTTGAAAAATAATGAAAAGATCATTTTATAATTGTTAAATTACATTCTGCCTCCTATCTCTCCCCAAACAGCACGACAACAATGTCAAGCAAGTTATATATGAGCTTGGAAAATACATGAGGTAAGTAGCAGAGATTTGTTCAATTTGTTGTATACATTTTATAATTGTCATTTGTTTTACTTGATATGTAATATACTATATATTTTTGTTAAATCTCATTAATATATTTGTAGCAGATCACTTGTAGATGGTTGTCATCTAAAGAAATCCATAAAGATATAAATTATTGGAAGAGAAAAATTCCTTGTCTAATGTGTGAAATGAAAAAGTGTCTACCTTCAGCATTTTTCAATGCACAAGAACACTACCTCATACACCAAGTTGAGGAGATTGAATTGTGTGGACCTGTACACACAAGGTCAATGTGGATGGTTAAGAGACACTTGAAATTTTTGAAGGATTTTGTTAGACAAAGAGCACATCCTGAGGGTTCTATGGTGGAGGGATATATGGTATACGAGACCATGGTGTACATTAGTGAATATCTTCCTAAGTTTGCAGCAAAGATCCATTTAGATCACATTTGGGATCCCAACTCCATTAACAAATTCGAAGGGGAGTACCTGATGGGGAAAGGTAGATTGAGGAAAGTGAGAGGTAATTATAAGATGGTCATGGAGATTAATTGGAATACATTTTACATATGGTTTTTATGTATATTGTAATTATTTAATTTTTAATCTTCAATATACATCAATTATAAATTAAGGTCATATACTATGGTATTTAACTAATTATACATGTTTGTGAATTTCAATTTTTTTTATACAGTTGGTCAAGAGTGGGATGCACTACATTTGTACATTGCCAACAATCTTGATTGGATGACGGTATGGATTGAGCGATGTCAACAATCTAGTCGCGCATTAACATGGGAAGGTGTGGCTTCATTGGTTAAAGAAGCTCATCGTAATGGAATTCAATGTTACACAAAGGGAAATTGATTTTAGCATATGGTTTAAGAGATAAATAGGATGTATAAATATATTAATCACCCATATTATTTAATTATTTCCAAGTATATTGATGTATATATATCTTGAGATTGTTTTCTTTGCATACATTGGCCAAGAATAAATATGTTTATCAACTGACGATATTGCAATAATTTTTACATGTTTGACATATTGCAGGTGAAACACCACAAGGCTATGTGGTGCAATGGTCATAAATTTTGAATCAAAATGTTGGATGACATGAAGAAAACTTGTGATTCTGGTATAATTGCAGTCTTTCAAGTGACTAATGTTTCATCTAGAAGCGACATACATCCAGAAGTCTCAGAAAATTGATACTATATGGGATTTTGGATGATATATACTTGAGTGTGACTTTAAGTCCCTCAAATTAATTTTGTTCATCATCCTATGGTATAGGCTATGATTGAATGAAAATGATCTGAAGGCTGTTATTGAACATGATAATGGATTTACCATGGTTAATACAAGGTTGATCATTTGGAAATGAGCCCTATGTTCTTCCAAGCCAATGTGGCGGTATTTTACTCGAGGTTCGAGGTAAACCAAGTTCATTTGTTGTAGACATGATCAAGGGAAGGCCAATATAAAGTATAATGTGGTGGAAGAAGAAGTACAAGAACTAGAAGATGATGTAGATGATGATGGGATCAGCAGTTAGTTGATGATGTCCTTGACGAAGATGTCAAAGAGGAGGAACTAGATCATGATGATGTAGGAGTTAATGTTCATGAAGATGATATCCATGTGGATGATGACATTATCGAAACTGATATCGATGGCGATGATGATGATATGACCAATCCTTACAATGTCGAATCTGGATCGGATGATACATACAAAGAGTTGGATGAAGAAGAAGATCAATGACATTGAAATGTATGAGTTATGCGATTATATTATCTATTTGATATTAATTTCTTGATAGAATTATATTTGACTTATGTGGTTACATAATTAATTCATGATGTTTTTAATTTTTATGCCATTACATAATTAATTTAATGATGTAATTTTTAATGTTTGAAAGGTCAAAAAATTAAAACATTTCAATAGTGATGTTAACAACCTTTAAATTAGTGTGTTTTATATTTCATGTGATTATAAAAGATTAAAAAGTCAGTTGTAGAGGTGGTTGTTTAGTGGTTGACGTGTAAAGTCCTTTAAAAGGAATAAAGTGATCATTGTAATGGTTGTTGATGGTTGAGGATTTACAATACAAGCTCTTGACATTCAAAAATCTATGTTTTTCTTCAAAATTTCTGTATTTTTCCTGTTATGCAACACTATACGGTCACATGCAGCCATATTTTGATGTGAAATCAATTTTAGGTCGTGAAGATATGTGTTAGCTTTGATTTGAATCTGATTTGAGGGCTTAAGGCGTTGATTTGAGTTAGAAAGCTTCATTTGTTTGCATACAACCCGGTTACCCTGTTTTTGAGGGTTTTGTAGTCCAAACATGATATAAAGGGGCTCTTACACTTTTTGTGATTACTGTAACTTGTGTAAGAGGCCCAATGGATACTGTTGTAATCATAGGATGCATGAATAGAGCGTAGGATGAGAAATAAAGAAGGTATAGCTGCTGTCCTCGAGAGTTTTGTGAAGAAAAACATGTGAAATTAGAGGTTCAAGCCTAAGTTTCAACAAAACATGTATGGGAGATCTGATTTTATGAATTTTTATCCATGTGCAGACCTAATAGGTTGTTTCTAAACACTGAATATAAATGATATACATACACACACACACACGCACACACACACACACACGCACACACACACACACATATATGTATGTATGTATGTATGTATGTATGTATGTATGTATGTATGTATATGTATTTTTAAATGTAAATGTAAATGCAATTACTAGATTCTCTCCTAGAACAATAAATGCAACATATCATTAAAGAAATCTATATCTATGTATATAAATGTGTATTTCTAAATGCAAGTGTAAATGCAAAGAGCATATGGTTTTGTAGTGTTATAGATACAAAATATCCATAAATTAATGTAATTGAAATTCTAAAGTCTTCAACACATATAATATGAAATAGATCAAACTATTAAACTACATGAAAAATAAATGAAAACAGTAAATGCATATGTATGTGTATTTGTAAATGTAAGTGTAAAATAAATAAGAATAATGAAAATTATAAAAGAATACAAGGAAAGGTTTAGTGTTTAGAGTGGGAGAGAGATAGAGGGTAGAGGGTTTAAGGGTTTAGAGTTTAAGGGTTAATGGTTTAGGGTTTAGGGTTAAAGGTAGAGGGTGTTGGTTTGTTTTTTACACTGTAACCAGGTTGGTCTTCTAATCTACCTCTGGGATTGCCAATTCCAATCAAGGGCAGCTCGAAGGACCTGGACCAACTGACAAGGACTTTAGAAAGCCTCCTACACTTTGGGATCTGCAAGACCAGAGAGGGTGATCTCTTAATGTGTTTACAACCTCAGCACCAATATCATAAACAACATTAACACATAACAGATAATCCCATTGAATAGCTCAACACAATAGGATAATATCGAATAAAATTGGTTGTTCACCGATAATATCAACTATGTGGAGCATGAGATAACTACAACACAATCCATAGTAAAATATAGTCATTAATTTGCAATTTGTAGCAAGCTCTAGGCAAATAAAAATAATTATTGAACTACACAAATAAGTACAACTTAGATCAGTGCCATGTATCCATTGCAGGAGTCAAATTCATAAGTATCTAAAGGTTTATGACATATTTAATACATAACATATAAGATCCTTGACAATATTGCATTACAATTTCATCAGTATGCATTCTCACCCAATACTACTTATCAAATCCTTATACATAACATATCCGCTATAATCCCATTCAAGAATTTTAATTAATTCCTTGAATTAAAGCTAAAATAAGGATTATACACACCACAACAGTGAGATGAATGAAACAACCCTCAGTCATTTTATTCAAAATTGAGATATGCATGTACAGTGGAGAGACATGAGTTTGAATTTATCATTTCAACTCAAATGTTAGTACTATTATACAACATTAAATCCCCATGAATTCAAAACTGATTACAAAATAACTCAGAACCTAAATTGTATTTCTCTCTAAAACCATCAGACTTTACAATTTTCTCTGCAACTTCACCTAGACTCGACCAAAAATTATCTAACTTGCTAACCCATACTTTTGGCCTTGAAATCCTTCTTATAGAAAATGGAGCAAACAAGCATCAAGCCAGAAAGTACACATGTCACCAGCCAAATGAAGCATTTGGTGATATTCCAAAAATCGTTACAACAACCATCACCCTAGAGAATATTCCCGTTTATCATGTCAACTGAGGAAAATTGAGGCAACAACAAAAAACCACAAGAAACCCACGCCGAGACCGCCATTAAAGCAAAACTGGAGGCCGTTGTAACCGCAACATCTGATTTACCACTCGTTAGTAATTCATTCTTTTATTCCTCCTCAGTCAAATATTTATTTACCCACCCCTAATATTCTTCATCAGTCGGCCAGTCAAAATTAATTACCTCATTCACCTTGGCATTATAAGGTGTGTATTTTACTGCTACCTGATTTGTATCTCTTTCAAAAGATTCCAAAAATGAGCTGGTACTAATGATTTTATCCATACAACTCACCAACAAGTCATAATCTGAGTCATCACAAATTAATGTAATTTGATCATTGATGACCTCACCTGCCTGAGCCTGCCACTGCTGGAATGACTTGATTTTGCCCTGCTCATCAATTATTTCAGGTAACAATGTGTTACCCCAATCATTGAAATTCTTCACCAACTCCCTAATCTTCCTACTCAAGTCATCTGGTAAGGTCTGAAAACTTTGCAATGATTTTACTAACACTTGAGTAGGCTTTAATGATTGGGGCCTATTGTTTGTATCAAACCTTGAGGCCTTATACATGACATCTAGATCATTGACCCTAGGGTTCCAATTTTCAATCAATGGTATCACTACCTCCTGATCCCTATCAATATTCTTTATTGCATCTAATAGCAAAGAATATAAAGAATGTATAGATAGCAATTTATTATCAACCTTTTCATTCAAATGCCTTAAAACAATAGTAACAATATCTTTTTGCTTTGAAAGAGATCCCTCGTCACTTACCCTCAAAAATGCCTATAACTCATCAATTCTTTGCAAGAGCTGCTTCTTTATAGGATCAACAGAGCGCTTTGTTTCTTCATCAATTTCCTCTAAAGAAGGGGTGAAGGCATAATTCTGACTGGGAGACCTTGGTGTGGAAACAATTGGAGAAGTAAGAGGCACTGACCCTACTGTGGAAGGTAATGTACTTGTCCTTGGAGCACTTGATGTCTCCCCAATCTGTCTATACCTGAACCTTTCCACCTTAGTTTGCAACTCAACATTCCTTTGTTGCATCTTGCAGTATTCTTCAACCAAAAGGTTATACTTCTCCATTAGGCTTTTCTTTTCAGCCTCCTCCCTTTCAGCAGTCTTTTGGGCCAATTTGGCCACATTCACAGTTAATCTAGTGGCCTCGGTGGTTGAGGTCTCTGAAGCTCTCTTTATTATTAATCCCCCTCTGAAATTTGGATTAATGTCTGTAATATTTGGCTTTCTCCCTTGTGGGGCCAATGCCCAAATTGCCAAGGTTTCATACTCTTCACTGAAAGTTGAATCTTGAAGTGTTGCCTTGACTTCTTCTTTAGATTCTTGCAAGGGATGCTTGGAATTCATAATAGCATTAAAGGCCACTACATCTACAATGTCCCATTCAGGCATAATCAATACACCAGCCTGACTCACCAATTTTTTTCCTTCCTCAGGAGTGATGTTCTTAAATTCTTCCATTAATTTAGCTTTCACTTCCTCATCATTCTCATGGTCTGACTTGTCAGGTCTTAGTTCTCTTTTCTCCTTACATTTATTTTTATATTCTTCAAACTTCATCCTCCATACCAATTGCAAGAATACAAGAGTCTTTACAAATGCATTGTCGTCTAGAAACTCCTTACATGCTTCCATTCTTGCATTTTGTACACTTTTTCCTTTTATATCTAAATCGGATAAAACCAATTCAACTGGCCTAGGAGGGGAAGGCATACCAACCTGCATGTCCTGATTAGTAACAATAATTTCATCCATCAAACTCTCCTGTGGTTGATCAGTTCTTTGCCTTTTAGGGCTTGGCTCAGATGGTGGTGATGGGGGACTATCTTCTGGTGATGACTCTAAATCAATGATCTTAATTGCCTTAGGCACTTTGAATTTTGGACCTGGTTGTGAAGGAAACTTCATAATTTGCTTCCCCTTTATGTCCACTTCTTCCTCATCACTGTTGCTATCCTTTTTTCTCTTGTAAATGGGCCATTTTTCTGTAGGCTGGTATGTTGGCCTTGTTTCAAATGGTCTGACACCTTGTTCTTGTACACCCAGACTCAGCTCTAAGTTTATTTTTTGGGTTCTCAAAGTGCCCATAATCTCTTTGAAGTTCTCCATTAGAAAATCAATTTTCTTATGGTGGGGACTGAACTCCAATAGTGGATCATATTTCGGATCCATGTTGTGCACAATATCTAATAGATTATCATAAGCTATTCATTTCTCCTTGTTCAACTTTTGCTTATTTAGGTCGAACTCATTTTTTATCAAGTCCTCAGGAAAGTTGAACTCATGCACAAACTTGCCAGCCTTTATTCTTTGTCTAAAAAGGGTAAAGAAAACCTCAGGATCATGCTGCCGCTTTGGACCACATCTCAAATGATAATCCTCAAATAATTTCTCAAAGTGCAGCCAACCTCCTTTTGAAAAGGAAAAATCAGATACCACTGTATAATCAGGGAAAAATGTTCCCTTACCCCTCCTTGTGAGGTTGTCCTCATGGATGTAATCTATCTGCCATATAACTTCTGCAAACCCCACTCTTGGTGGCACATTATATGGAAGTATATGAGGGGATCCTTGAAAACCATATACCCTCAAAACATTGCTGACTGGGTATGGGATAATGTCACCCTAGTTATGGATGACTTTTAATTCTGGCTTCCTCCCCTTTGGCCTAAGGAAATTATGTAATTCCTCAGGAATCCTAGGTACATTCACCATCAATCTAGCCCTCAATCTGGAAGAAAAACAATTATCAAATTGCACATAACTAGTCTTTCCTTATTACAAGATAAATCTGTAGCCCATATCTATATTGGCAATCTTTCTCCATCAACCAATTGCCTTAATTTCATCTTCTCAGAGAAGAAGTCGACATTCTTGAATAAAAACATATGCATCAACATAGAATACCAAAAAAATTGAGTGCTGGTATCATTTTTTTGTAGCTTTGATAGCCCCTCATTTATCCTCTCAGCCAAGAAAGAAGAAAAGTCATATGTGACAGAGAAGTTAGGGTGTTGTATTTGCACCCCCATGAACATGTATGCAATGTGCATCACCGCACCATGATTGAAACCCAAAATCTGACACAATGAATAAAAAGTGGCCAGGAAATGATTTGCAAAATAATTTAATCTAAAGGTTCTTGGTCACTGGGGCTAATATGAAATCTTGAACCTCCTACCCTAGCCAGATGAGGTGGAAGCAATTTAGCTCTGAAAAGAGACATCAACTTTGCATATTCCTGCTTCATTTCCTCAAGGTTGATAAGCACCAAGTCCTCACTCGGTTCACTCAAGTCAAAAATCTGTTGAATATCATCTCTGTTAATGCTTAACAAAACCTTTCCATCATTATCTCTAATTATTCGTGTGACAGGGTCATATCTTATAGCTATTTCCCTAAGCAGGTCTACATCAGGGAAAACATTCGGTACCACCAGCTTCCCCATATCATACATCCATCCATTTGAAAAAGGGTGAGGCAAATTCCTCTGTCCATACCACAATATGAACATTTCCAAAACTATGAGAGGAACCCTAGCATCGGCTATGTTGGAACAACTGTATACTAACCCCTCGCCCAGGATTTTCCCTTGCATCAGAACCAATTCCTTCTTTCTATCATTCGTTGACAAGGGCAATTGATCCAAGAAATCATCATGCAAGTTTCTTTTTAAATAGTCAATCTGGCCAGAATGTTGCTTGGGTGGTGCCATCTCGGACGAACTAGGGATTCTTATAACTTCACACTTCAAATAGCTAGGACTAACCAGAGATATGAAATTACAGAACAAAATATTGGAATTTCTCACAATTTAAATAAACTATAGCCCTAAAATTTTTATCAACAAGCCCTATGATAAGTACATCAAATATTTTCCTTAATTCAAGCACAGAGTGACCGGGAAACACATAAATTAACTCACGACTCTTTTCACAGAATTCCCAAATTCTGGCTATCAGAGTTCACAACCTTGCTCTCAGCTCTGAAACTGTTTCACAAAATACCTGAATGCTTTGTGACACACATAAAGCAGGAGAATTGATTTTATTTTGATCAAATTGTGCCAGTAAATGTCTCATCCGCCATTAAAGCTCACTCGTGCACTACACGAACGACTCCAACCATATTTGATGTAGATTTAAATTCGAGCCGTCGATCCTTCATTTTGATCAAATCATCGACAGCTACCTTCAAAACATGCTGACACAATCGCCAAAATGGCCATAAGGGGTGCACCATACCATATGCTATGAAGGAAGTCCACGTGGCGGTTGCCCGCGATATCGCAATCGGTAAAAATCCTACAACTTCGGATCACGCGATGGCGGGCAACCGTAGATCTTGAGCATCAAGATCTCGTTCCTTCAACACAGTCATCGGCCCTATCATTAACCCTCGAGCAGCTTTTCCATCAAGATTATAACACATCCGTCGATTTGAATCACGTGCACCTTAAGAGCACTTTAGTAACCCGCCTTTCAATGTATTTAAGGCCGGATTAATGTTCCACGGTATTTCCTTTATTCTTTCGGCTTCATCAGATGAGACACGTGGCGACCGCCTGTGATATCACGATCGATGGTGGGGCCATCGTGGGATGGCGGGGAATGACTAAGATCAAACGGTAGTTGATCAGTAGTCACACAATTTCATCCCCCAGAAGGACACGTGGCGCTCGCTCACGATATCGCAATCGGTAAAAATCTTGTAGCTTCCGATCACGTGATGGTGGGAAACCGTTGATATCCAAAGGAAATTTGATCAACGGTAGCGCGAATTCGATCCCTTCTGCAAAATAAAGCATTCATTAAAAAGGACGAGGGGGCATCATTAGGCCAACAGTAAACAATGACATAAGTTGTTTTTTAAAAGATGAAACACGGGGCCAACCGAGACTTAGGAAATAAAACCCTGCAGAGGAAATAAAGTATTAAAATCAATGTTGGGTTTTAATTTTAGTCCGGTGATGTAAGCCTAAGCCATTAACCCTAGTGGTCATGTCGCCGACGGCTTAGCCAAAACCTTTCATTAAATACTAATCGTGCAATGTGTAGGTTTTTCAGATTCGAAGATATGGGAGAAGATCTCAATCGTACCCTGCCAACTTGCAGACCTAAGGTGTCGCCTTGTTATTTGACGCGAGGTCAGCAAAAGGCAGATGTGTGTCCTGTATGGAATGTGGGGCCCAATCTCCACTATTGAGCTCATAACCCATGGTTTTATATCGACAACCAAGATCAAAAGCTAATGTAAATCTCTGTTGTTCCCTGCTAGCTCGTAGGAGGAAGATGAAGGTTGGTTAAAAGTCGTGAGGTCAACGAGATTGTGATGCGTAGCTCCAACCATTCAGTTTGCAAAGTGCATAGGACTTGCCGACATGGTATTTGGTTTCTGAGATGGATTAATGTTATTGGTCACAAGGAAGGTGAATGATGCTTCATTGGATGTCAAACCGAGTTAGCTCGAGATAAACCGTTTGATCTACCAACTCTTCAGGAGATCAACGGGTAATATTCAAAGTTGGAAAATGGCACATGGTGGTTGTTTTATAGTACAACTGGTGAAGCATTAATGAATTATTCCTTGCTTGTTTAGTCATGTCGATCTCAATCTGTGTGAAGATGTTGTTGTTGGCAATCATGAAGGGTGATCTACGGATTCTCATGCAGCTCAAGTTAAACGGTGACAGTACATACGCTGCCAAATTGCCATGTTTGCACATGCATTTTTACTAAGCATTGATGAAGGTTTCCATTACCTCGCACAATAAATACAAGAGGAATTAACTGCTAATAGTGTCATTCTTGTAGCAGTTAGAGCACTTTGTGGGCTGAGTCTAATCAAGTTTGAGTGCTTGTTTGACAAGAGAAAATGAGTAAGTCAGTAAGGAGGTGTGTTCATTTGAGCTCACAAAAGCTCAGTCTTGCTATTCAAGAAGGTGCTTTGGTTGACAAGCCCAAGCTTGTGCCCATTAGATGCAGTAGAAGGTTGCAATTCTAGGATGTTGTTGCTCAACTAGTAGATGACAAAGGCAAGCAGTCGGTGTGCTCTATTACTAGTGTCGGTAGGAAAATAAGGTATGGGCATGGCTCCTCTGGATGCCAACGCTCACCCATTGACCTTACGAGCAACACTTCTGATGATGTAACAGAGACCAACTCCGAATACTGTCGATATTTACCTCACTTCAATCATGGTCTGCCCTCTAATGAGGAAGTGATATCTGTGGTGCCATTGGCTGTTAAAACCCCAAGCGGACGGACTAGAACCGTATTGGGCAAGGAAAAGAAAGAAGAGGAGGCTAAGGTTTCCTCTCCTCCTTTAGCAACAACTAGAAGCGGGCGTGTATACCGGGGTCTGAGTGTTGGTAAGGGCAGGGTGGCAGGTAAATAAGAAGTTGTGTGGGATGTAAAATTTTGTGTTGATGATGTTGTTGTTGTTGGTGGTGTTGGTTCTACGTGTGTGGCACATTTTGATGTCGATTGTGTGCCTTCGTGGCAATTTGGTTGCCTACTTTTTTTGCGTGGATAGCGACAAAGGGGATTTTGATGACAATTTGTGTTCCTTTTTCTGATGGTAGTTACAACTTTAGCTTTCCCCAGTTCATGCACTATGTTTTGTAGATTCAACATGTGGGAAGTTTTGAAATGAAAGTCAAATGCAATGGAGATTTTGTTCAAATGAAAATTTGTGGTGAAATTACATTTGAGCCCGAAGCTTGTTGCTCCCTTGTCATATAAAAGGGAATTCAAGGCTCATTTGTAGGGAGAGAACTGATGAAAGCTCTAGCTAGGTTTTGAGTTGAA
>VDFB02120159.1:0-12202 GCA_007258455.2 Sequoia sempervirens | reverse complement strand
CTAGTACAAACCATAGCATACATCGAACTTCCAATTTCACTTTGGTAAGGCACTCTGCTCATGTCTTTCATCTCCAATGGGGATGCTGAACAATCTGAAATAGATAACTTTGTTCCAGTTGAAATAGGAACACACAATGGTCTACAATCTTGCATATCAAACCTTTGTAAAATTGAATTGACATACTTAATTTTGCCAAGCCATAGCTTTATGTTCACTCTATCTCTTCTAATTTTCATCCCAAGAATGCATTTAGCTGGACCAAGATCTTTCATTTCAAACTCAGTAGCAAGTTGATATTTTAGTTTTGAAATCATACCTTTCCCTTTCCCAATGAATAACATATCATCAACATATAATGCAATAAATAGGAAACGATCACCATCAGTTTTATATTAAACACAATGATATGATTTAGAACGCTCAAATCGCAAACTTGACACATATGTATCAAATTTATGGTACCACATCCTAAGACTCTATTTTAGGCCATACAAAAATTTCTTCAATTTGCAAACCAATTTACTTTTACCTTTCACCACGTAGTGCTCCGACTGTGTCATATAAACATACTCCTCCAAGTCACCATGAAGGAAAGTAGTTTTCCCATCCATTTTCTCAACCTCTAAATCATAAGCAGTGACAATAGAAAGAAAAAATCTAATGGATTTCATTTTTGCAACAAGAGAAAATATCTCACCATAATCAACACCCTCAACTTGAGAGTAACCTTTTGCAACCAACCTTGTTTTGTACTTCTCAATACCTTGATCTAAACCAATATTTTTCTTGAATACCCATTTGCAACCAATAAGTTTTCTTCCTTGAAGCAATGGTACAAGCTCCCATATATTATTCTTTTTCAAGGCTGCCATTTCTTCATCCATAGAAATCTTCCAAGATTCTGTATCATTCATACTTAATGCCTCTTCTACTAATCTGGGTTCATCCATGTTAGTATTCAAAGAAAAAATACATCTCCAATCATCAGGCGAATATCTTTCAAGTGGTTGTCTATTCCTTGTGGACCTGCAAACAAGCTGAGTTGGAGGTTCTTCCTCCTCTTCTAAAGATTCAGAGCTAGATGAGCTCTCCTCAACTTCTTGTCTATCCATGGGCCTTGATTCAACTTTCTTAGGTGTAGAAGGAAATTGAGTCACATCTTCCTATTTAATTTTTTATGGCTACAATGTAACAAAACAAGGCTTAGTGACTCCTTGGCATGGTGGAACTCCCATTGGGAACTCAGACCAATCATTGCACGGAGGCAGAGGTTGTGTTCATAACTGTTAGATATGCAATTAGCAAAGGGTACTCCAAATTATGGGTGGAAAGCGACTTTATGAACATAATAAATTATTTGTGTCGTACTCTGAGTTGGAATATTGACCAACTCATTAAGGATACGATAATCATGTTGCATTCTTGTGAAGAGGCCCGCACCTCTCACGTTTACCGAGAAGGAAACTCATTGGTAGATTTTTTTGCCAATGAGGCTATCAGTTTAAATGAATTGCATTCATGGGAGGAGGAATTGATCCTTCCCGAGAAAGCTAGGATTTTATTGAGGAATGATAGCATGGGTTGAGGTGATGTGGCATTTATGGTCTAGTAGCTTCCTCCATTTCACACGCTTTGTGGGTGTCTTGTTGCTCTTTGGTCTTTAGTTGAGTTTTTTTTGCAAGGGTTTGGTGTGTCTGGTGTTGTTAGCCATGGGTGGTGACAGGAGCATAATTGAGCCACATTCATGTGGATACATTCGAAGAAAGAAGAAACTCTGGAATATTCTACGCCATGGGAATTTTACTCTATTTTTGGAGAGGTTGCACAAGAATGACCCTAATGCCTCAGCACAATTTGTTTCTTTCTATCATAATCAAAAGCTCAAGGTTGAAGGTCTCAAAGTGGAGGTAAATGATGATTTGGTTGCCACTATTACTAGGTTGTCGACAGTTGGTCAGAAGTTCTTCAAGGATAAAAAGAGTAATGAGGAGGTGATGGTCCAATTTTTTAAAGATGATGAGTGGAAGCAATTAATCAAATTGGAGAGCTAGGGCTATGAGAGAACATCCCTCAAGAAAATTTGGGTGAGCATTGCTGAGGTGCTGATGCGTTACGTGACTCTGGAAGGGAGGTTTAGGGCTATTCTTGGTCACCATTTTACTCTCGTCAACCATTTCAGACATGGTTTCTTCATTTCATTTCCTTTCTTTCTGTTATCGTCTTTGGAGGTCTCGGTGTACACACATTTGAAGAATAGGAGGGCCCTCATACTCCATGAAGGGCTTATTTTATTAATTATGGAGCATGTCAAGACTCTTATCCCTGCTCCTGCCATCAAGGGCAAGGAGAAGACTTTAAATGACATGTCTGGGTCATCGGGTTCAGAGTCCTCTTCGAATGAGGAGGAGGAATGAAACAAAGAGGAGGAGGATGTTTCTCCCATGCTTGCGACTAGGTCTTCGAAGAAGAGGAAGGTGGTTGGTGCTAAGAGTAACAAGGAAGCTAAGTGGCTTGCCCTATCTGAGAGTGAGGACACAAACATGGGATCAAATGATTCTTCTCCAAAATTTATGGAGGTGGTTGTTTATAAAGATGTTGGTGGTGGCCTTGAGGTGGGGACATAGGATAATGCTTGGGTTTGGTTGAAAAATTGAGGAGGCTATCGAAGTGTATTGCTAACTTGAAGAACAAGGCCTCAGATGTTCTGACTAAGGACCCCAATGTGGCTAGTGGTGACAAGGATTTTGGTGATAAGATAGTGGCCATTGAGGATTCCCCTTTTCAAGAGTTTCCCAAGGAGGAGCAGGACAAAGAGATAAGGGGTCTGGATGAGGAGGATGCAAAAAAGAAAAAATCCAAATAGGAGCCTTTGAAGATAAATCCTCTTTTGGAGGAATTTTCTTACCTTGATGATGATGCTACCTCCATGTATGAATTACTAGATATGGCTAGAGCTAGGGACATTGGTACCTTTAAATTAACTAAGTGGACTCTACAGGAGTTCAATAAGATTAATATTAAAATCAGAGGTTTGAAGGAGAATCTGAAGAATGTTCCAAAGGGTTCGGTGCCAGACATTCTTATTGACAGATTGGTGGGACTTGAAGGTTCCTATCATGATTTTAAATCTTTGTGTGATGAAATATTGACTACTCTGGAAGCCAAGGTTTTGGGTATAAATGTCGATATCAAAAAACTAATGCAAGTGTGCCATATCTCTGTGAAGAACAACACAGACTCCTTGGAAATCCTTCTTAGAAAGATTAGTGAGCTCAGGGAGGATTAGGTTTATTTCTCTGAGCTTATGGAGAAAGAGCACGTGGCCAAGAGAAAAGGTAAAAAAGCTACTAAGGATGATGACAAAGGACCCATTGTCAGAGGGTTGGCTGATTGGAAGAAATTATTTGATGCTGAGGAGTTGTTGGATATGGTCGAAAGGCATAGGAACCAACAGATTGAGGTGGCCAACACTTTGGGTGGCTTGAACTAGTGCTTGGTCTTTCTTTGTTTGTTTATGTTTCTTGCTAGGTGTAGGTTTCTTTTAGGTTATTTTGTTGTTTTGTGGTTGTTGGGTGTTGTTGGTAGTTTCTTGTCATATTTTTAGTTTAGCACCCGCTTTGTTGTGTTTTTTGGCTATTAGGTTGCTGCTGGTAGTCTTTTGAAAATCATTTCTTGCAGAAATTTTGTTTCTTTTGTTGTAAAGCGTTTCAGGTCCCTTCAAAACCTACTTTTCCCATATAATCAAAACAAAAGAAGGCTTAGTTTCTCTAAAAATAACACTTTTACTATGTATTACCTTTTGTGTAACAGGATCCCAAAGCTTGTATTCTTTCACACCATAATTATATTATATGAAGATACATTTCACAACCTTGTTCTCCAACTTTGTTCGCTTCTCCTTTGGCACATGTGCATATGCCTCATAACCAAAAACTCTAAGATGTCTTAATGAAGTCTTATGACCTAACCATGCCTCTATGGGAATCTTATCAAAAATACCTAATGTAGGAGACCTATTAATCATGTAACAAGTAGTGGAAATAGCTTCAGCCCAAAACCTTTTTTCTAAAACAACACCACTCAACATACTCCTAGCCCTTTCCATCAGCGTCTTGTTCATTCTTTCTACAACTCCATTCTGGCTGTGAGAATACAGAGTTGTCTTTGTTCTTATGAATACCATAATCTTTATAGAATCTATCAAAATCAATAGAGAAAAATTCATTTCCATTATTATTCCTCAAACATTTTATTTTCTTTCTAGTCTGTAACTCAACCATTGTTTTAAATTCTTTAAATCGACTGAAAAATTCATATTTACTCTTTAAAAAGCATACCTTATGTCCTATTGTAATCATCAATAAATGAAACATAATATGTGGATTTACCAATTAAAGGAACATCTATAGGACCAAACACATTAGAATGAATAAGATCCAATACACCACAAGATTTATGAGAACTCGAGTAAAATTGAACACGGTTTTGTTTTCCATAAATACAATGCTCACATAAATCAAATTTAAGATTACAATCAGACAAACCTTCAAAAAGGTTTTTATTTTTCAAGGTCCTTAGACCCTTTTCTCCAATGTGGCCAAGTCTCTGGTGCTATAACTTAATTTTCATTGCAGGTAACTTTGATTCAGAAGAAAGAACACCCTTGGGTACCCAAAAGCCATGACCATCTACTGAAGGTGAAACCCTCACCTCTTCCACAAAATTGCTTTTCACAAAAGTACTATTACAATGAATAGTGCATGCATCAAGCTTATACAATGTGCCATATTTGACACCTCTAGAAATCACCATAGCACCTCTAACCATCTTGCATCCTACATTAGAAAATACTACATGCGCACCCGCATCTATTAGTTTGCTTACAAATAACAAATTTCAAGCTAATCCAAGGATATGCAACACACCATTAATTCTTCTTATTCTACCATTAGGAAACTTGATTTTAACTTTATCACAGCCAACAATGTCTAAATGAGAATCATCACCCAATTACACCTTACCTCCATCAAGTTCTTCATATTTAGAAAACCAATCTTTATTAAAGGTCATATGGAAAAGATGCACCTAAGTTAATTAACCATGCATCATTACCTACATGAGTTTCCAAATCTGCAAATGAATGCATCACCATCTTCCTTCTCGTAATCTGCACTAGAATCAAATTTCTTTTTCTTTCTTTCTTCTTTCTTCTTTTTACATTCTTACAAACATGTCCAAGCTACCGACTTAGCAAATAACTTTGGACTTTCAAGGAGATTTAGATCTCCCCTTGGACTTGGATTTTTCACGCTTCTCATTCTTCTTGCCTTTTTCCTTAGGTCTTCCATGAACATTTAGGGCTTCCTTGGCACTGATGGATGCCTTCCTCCTCATTTCTTTAGAAATTAAAGAACCCACCACATCTTTAGTCTTCAATATAACAAAAGTACTCCCAATAGCCATAACAAGAGAATCCCATGAATTAGGAAAATAACAAAGCAAGATCTGACATTTCTCTTCCTCATCCATTTTGACACCAACTAATGCTAATTGAGCCACCAACATATTGAATACTTCTAGGTGTTTTGTAATTTGTCCACCCTCTTCCATTCTCAAGGAATACAATTTCTTCTTCAAGAAAATCTTGTTCACTAAAGATTTGGCTTTATACATCTCACCAAGATTCTTCCATAGTTTCTATGCAGAGGTCTCTTCATGGACATTGATTAAAACATAGTTTACCAAGCACAATCTAATTAGACCCTTGGCTTTATAGTCCATAGCATCATATTAAGCAGCCTGAGTAGGATTTGTAGGCCTTGAAACATTCTCATCAATAGCATTACACAGATCTCGATCTATCAATAGATCCTTCATCTCCAACTTCCACATTTCAAAATTATTTCCAAACAAATTATCCACCTCTATTCTCCCTAATGAACATGCCATCTAAAAATTCCTACAACAAGATCATAAAGTGTCTTTTTCACAAGCTCCCACTCAAATCTAGATTAGTTCAAAATACCCAACAACCCACAATTGAAACCAAAGGTGGTCAAGATTTGATACCACTTGTAAGGAAGCTAAGGTAGCGGAACAACTTCCTACACTAACATTGAGAGGAGAATAATGAAATTTTTTATAGATCTTTAATAGTTATAAAAACTTAAACAAAAATAAACACAAATATCATGCATACCAAAACACAATGATTTACATGGGGAAAACCCTTTCAGGAGAAAAACCCCACACTCCAAAAGCCACCTAATATATTATTCAAAAATCACAAAGATTACAATATACTTGTAGAGCAAGCTTCTCACAGGAGTATCACCACTCATAGATGTAGAGGAAAAAAAACCATTATTAGACTCTTAGAATACATCTCAATACATAGCCATAATGCAACACCCTCAAAAAATAGGGTTTCCTTCTAGGACAAGTCAAGCTAATAAAATATCAGTCGTCAGATATGAGACATAATGATGAATAGTCCAGATTTACAATAATAAAATTTAAATAAAATTTTCCTTTCAAGGGTGCTGCCCCTGGGCTCCCTCACTGTGGCACACCATCACTGACTCCCAACCAAGGGGATGATCCCTCCAAACCTCTCATGGGGGGGATCCCCCCCATGCCCCCCCGTCATCATCTACAAAACAATACCTTGTGTATCAAAAGTACTTTATGTAATTGCAAGGTTGAGACACATTTTCAACAATCTAGAACTCCCCTATTTTGCCGCCCTAGCCATCCTTTTGTTGCAGAGTCATCCCTCGCAATTGCTACATGCTATAGTTCCTCTTTTCCTATAAAATGGCTAATTCATAATGTATGCACATAAGTCTAACTATCACAATTGAAACATAGAATTCCATCCACATTCATGTATATCTAAATATAAACCATGCAATACTCATTATATCATAACCATATTTCCATCATTATATTTTAGGTCCAAGTTTGCATAATAAGTATGAAAAGGTAGTATAATATAGGAGTCTTGTTTGGGAAATATATCTAAAGGTGTCTAAAAGCATATATGAAAGAAACAAAAAATGAGCTAATAGCTAGACCCATCACTCCCCCCAACTAGCCTTTTGCTTGTCCCCAAGCAAAACACTAGGGGTACTGATTGTATTGTAAGGTAATCTGCTACCTCAAGTCTATAACAACATTAAATCCCTTGATCTATTTCAAATAAAAACCTTTGTATTCTGAAAGCTAACTCATTCTGATATGCCCAACTCTCTCACATTCTTTACTTTTCTTCCCAGTCCAATGTGGAATTAGATAGAGCAACATAGGTGGGTGAAATGTAAGTGGCACCTAGTAGATTCCTCTAACAATACCAGCTGCTATGTACCTGTGTACCCTTTGAAGCATGGTTGTAAAATTATACATTGAGTGAGGTTCCTTCTTTTGTAATTCAGGATTTAGGCTATTCCATCTATTTTGTACCTGTCTATAACATTGTTGTCCTATACCCACAACTAACATCTACATTCTTTCATAATATGCCTTTTTGAGTTTCATGATTTTCTTGCCCACACCCTTATGATCAATGAGTTTCAGCCATTCATCAATGACCGCATCTGGGTTCTTAGCATCTTTCCCTATGGGAAGTACAATTGATTTCTCTTTCTCCTCATACTCTTCCATTATCAAACATCACAATGGTACCATTCCCTCCCCGACTTGAAATCCCCAAATCTTATAAATAAAAAGGGAGAGGAAGTCCTATGGACCATTTCAAAGAATTTAAATGTCATGTGTATGGAGGTGGCTTACAATGATTCCTATTTAATGTGTCTCTTCCCCTGAAGCTTAACAGGTCTTACTATGGATTGGTTTTCTCATCTACCTCTCGGCATCAAAAATTTCCAAGAAATTACTCATAAATTTATCGATCACTTCTCCTTTAATCTTTACATGGATGTAAGTCTAGAAGAATTGTACACTCTTAGACAAAACAAAGGAGAATCTTTTTCCAATTTTTTACAATGGTGGAGACAAAGAGCTAGTAAGAGCAAGTGGCCTCTTCCCGATGAACAAGTGGGAATCATCATAGAAAATCTAGACCCCAATCTATCTTTCCACTTGAAAATGTAGTGCATCACATCTTATGACGAGCTTTTCCCTAGATCCCTTAACATCAAGAGAGCTCTACTCTCATAGGGAAATACTCAAGCTTACAAATAAAATCACCCATCAACCAGTTCAAATGATAAGCCTTGTGTTTGGGCTAAGAACAAAAATGTAATAAATGATGGTGTGGTGGATGTTAAAGTAGTCCTAAATTCTCCTAGGCTAAACAAAAATAAAGTTGCTAACATTCAATCGACGGTGCAACAAACAACACCTCCTCAGAAAAATCAAATCAATAACACCAACATGCAACAAAGGAAAACCACCAACAAGAACAACTATCCCAAGTGCAAGTACACACAGTTACCTGAACCTATCAAAACCATCATGGAGAAGTTGGTAGAGTCAAATATGATAACACTTCCCAACTTTTAAAACTACCAATAACCACAAGAGAAACCATCCTGGTACAATGAGTATGATCTCTGTGAATTTCACAAAATCAAAGGACATAAAATAACAAATTGCATGAGAAACAAGAATATTATCCAAGACCTTATAGATAATGGAACCATATCTATTAAAGTACTAGCTGGAAATTAGGATCTTAAGATATAAAAGAACCCTATATCAGATCATAACAAAACAAACAACAATGGAAAATTTAAGGATTATACAAGCGTACAACATACCTATTCCAATATTGTCGCTTCTTGTGATAGCGTCATCATTGTTGGGTGAAGCCACAATAGTGGTTTACAATTTCATGGAGGAAGGAAAACTGAGAAAAAATTACCCCATGGCAAAAAAATTGGTTTTAGGGGTTCGAATGAACCTACAAGTTCGACTGAACCAAAAAGGGGTTCAACTGAACTAGAGTTCGAGCGAACCCATTAATTACTGGGCCCACATTTCCCACCCAAAACAAAATAAAAATGGGACTTGAAGGGGTTTCCTCATTAGAACCCCTTTATTCTAGCTGCAACCCCTTCTCCTCATTTTGACCTTGTTCACAAAACCTAAATTATTACCAAGCTTCCTGCTGAGGATGCCGAAAATGGATGAATCTTCACAAACCCAACTGAAATCAAGTAGTCCTTGGAACAAGCTATCCATGAATATAATTTTAATATGTTTTGGTTTTATTATGCATTTGTTTTTTTAGTTTTATTAAACATAGATTTTTCATCGAAAATGAAGGTCTCTATTCTACACGTGGAAAAATAGCAGATTATAAAAAAAATTGAAAATATGAGTGCACCAAATATTGAAGTCCTGATCCAACAATTTTTTGAATTTCTCGATATACAAAAAATGTTACTGCCAAGAGAAGTCACACTATGTCCGAATTAATTGGTCGACTTTGAAACTTTGATTAAAGTAAAATATTCAATAAAAACTAAACTAAGTGGGTGCCACCAGATATCGGTTATAAATCTAACGAAAGAATTGAATTTTATCCTCTATGGAAAATTTATGCATTACATGGCGTAAGGCCACTTTTAAAAATGTTGTTTACCTAAAACCAATTTCTTTATGGAGATGGAAAAAGGCACCAATTCTGATTCCAAAAATTTTGAATTTTTTTTTTAGAATATATAGACAAAATGTGATGAGACTCTAGTTTGCATCATCTTCAAATTCCTCATGGTTTAGCCGCTATAGGTGCCTGAATGTGAAGATTTAGTTAAAAATAATATTTTCAATGTCCAGTTTGGCCAAAAATTGTGAACCACTATTGTGGGATCACCTTGTTGTCACCATCAAAGGATCTAGTGCTGAATGTGGAATCACCACATGCTATGGTAAAATTACCATTCAAGGAGTCCCACCTCAATCTAGAACACAACCTACTTTACCAACATCCAATCCTAGCAAGTATAATCTCTTAGATCAACTTAAGAAGACCCCCACACATATATCAATCTTGGAGTTATTAAGGCTATCACCCGCACATAGGGAAATATTGGAGAAAGCTTTGTCTGAGTTATCCATCCTCAAGGATATTGACACTGATCAATTTCAAGCTATTGTATGGAGTATCACTAATCATCTTCTCACCTTCTTCAAACAAGACCTACCATCACAACCATTTCATAACCATGCTTTACACCTTGAGTTTATCATTCATAAAAACAAGGTCAAAAGAGTCTTAGTAGATGGAGGAGCTATCTTGAACATTTGTAACCTTTAGCTGATCAAAATTCTGGGCTATTCCAATGATACCATTGAGAAAGCAAAGAGTACCACCATCAAATCATATGATGAGCAATAATGGGTATCACAAGGTATCATTGCACTTCCCATCCAAGTGGGGCCGCTCATTACAAAAACTACATGTCAAGTGCTAGATCTTGATCTTCCCTACAACATCCTACTTGGCTGACGATGGATCCATTCATTTGTAACCCCCTCCTTGAATGATACTCCTATTACCACCATTCCTTTGTCATGCCCAAAAAATTTACTCCAAAACTCCAACAATTTTAATTTAGTTTGCACATTTACTTGCACGCACTCCAAATACTTGGTGCCCAATTTATTCCCAGAGTTCCCTAGAGTTGCAACCTAGGGCTCTGATACCAAAATGTAATGCCCAAAATTTTTGCTAGAAAAATCCAACAATTTTTTTTTTTGAACATAGGTTTGTAATCATACTCATCCACACTGAACCATCTTCGCACAATGCAACTTCCAAAGCCCTACACTATTCCTCCTAGCCCCCTTGGTGGTAAACCCACACCCAAGACTTCTAATTATGGTCAAACATAGGTGGCTCAAGGTCTTTGTGACCTCAAAAAAACTCCCCTACTCAGTGTTTAGGAAAACAGGGTCAAGCGAGGAAACAAAAAACTCCAACCGAGAAATAGAAAAAATCCTCGACTCATGTCTTGATCGAGGAGGTTAATATAGAAAGTGAAAATGTGGAGGAACCTAGGGAGGAGGAGGTGAAGGATGCTAGTGGTCCACAACTCAGAAGATCTAATAGGCTTGTGGTCCGACCAATGCCTTGTGATAAGGAGGTGATGGATGATGTTTTTGGACCATGGGAGAGTTTTACTAGCGATGAAGAGGAAGAAGCTAAAGAAAAAAGTCATGAGAGTTACACTAGTGCCAACTACTCCAAGAACATTGACATAACTGACACCGCCATAATGGACCTACTTGGTGAGGCCCATAACTATTCCTAATGTGCTTCTATGGTTGCGAAGCTTTCTGAAATCAAGGGGAAGGTATTGGAACTAGAGAAAAAGATGGTGAACCTCTCTAAGTTCAATTCCAAAGTGATGCATAGGTCAACCGCCACACTCATTATGCTACAAGAGAAGGATCTAGAGAAAGTAGGCGACAAAGATGGGAGTCACAATGAACTCTACAAGCTACTTACTGAATATTGAAGCCAACTCTTTGGCTAGGCCTATTTTTTTTGTTATTTTATGTTGGCATTGGTGCCTACTTGCTCCTTTATGTTTTTTAATACTTCTTAATGTTTGGAATATGCATTGTTAAAGTGTTGTTTATGGTTTGTTGACCTAGTTTCTTGCCTCTAGGATTTTTGTTTATAGGGTCAACATCTTGGTTTTTGCTACTTTTAATATCAAAAACATTATTCATTTATTAAATTATAATTAATGTGATACTACACATATAATGAGTCAAATTTCAACTAATTATATATATATATATATATATATATATATATGTCTAACAAAGAACAAGTTTTGATCCAAGAATAATATTGATTTCTTTAAATGGGAAGAGAATTGGCATAAATAAAACTTAAAAACTTATAAATTACACTTCTATTACTAAAATTTAAATAAATAAAATGTTATATTTGTAGAACCTTAAATCTGCATTAGCTCAAAAGAAAAATCCCTTAGCATTGTTAGTAAACCAAAGCAAACAAAAGATTCCCTATAAGATTCATCCGATCACAAGAATAATGCAAAAGAAGCAAGCAAAACATAGAAAAACATCATTCTAATAATCAAACCAACATCTTATAGTGGATTGGTGCTTCTATGGAAAGAAGCCCTTTCCCAATCCTTGCTTAAGATCCGTGATGAAAATGCTATGAAGAATGATATGGAATGCTAAGATGATAAAT
>VDFB02120158.1:0-26025 GCA_007258455.2 Sequoia sempervirens | reverse complement strand
ACTCTTTTCTACTTTTCCTTGAACCATCTTCTTCAATGCTTCACAAAATTCCTTGAGCCTCACCGCGTTCATTAGATACATATTCACAAACTATCTTACCCATATTTCCAATCATCTCATCCTCCACTTTATCCCAATAGTTCTCCAAAAACAATATCCGCACGGGTCTCCTCACGAAACAACCCATCTTGCTGCTACAATCACTCACTCTGGAAACACATTCCATCATGGATTCAAGCTCTTTCTCTCACTGCCAAGATTCCTCACACACCTGCAACAACTCTCATGAGCTTCTTCACTACCATTTTTCACACTTTCCTCTCGGTGTGAACTGCCTCCTCATCGACGATCTATGTTCACACTTCCACACTCACAAGTCCTGGTGGATCCTCTCCACTCTCAGGACTACCCACTCTGATACCAATTGATGCAGAGGAAAAATCTATCTCTAATACAACTCAAACAAATTCAACACATACACTCACAAATTTTGTGAACAACACTTTGCCCCAAAATTTTCCATGAAATTATTTCTTATTACCAATTCACAGATTTCAATGTTACACAATTTTGTTGCAATGAGCATTTTACAACATACGATTTCACTTCTTTACATAATTGCAAATGATTCAATTTAGTTTCAAAAGCATTGTATACCATGTTCGGGTCTTAGCTTACTATAGAGGCTTGAGTTCACTTAATACAATAATCCCAAATTGTCATCTACAAAATTCAATCTAAAAGTAATTCATCTCCCTCTGTTAATTTTTGTTATCTTTATGCTATATATGATTAGCGCAACCCTCTAAACTGATTCTCAAAATAATCTTTTGTCACCTTGTAGCCATACTCTATATAGCAACCTAATTCAGCTCCTTTCAATCTTCATAGCCTCTTCTCCACTGCCCATGCAACCTCTCTCATTTTTTCTTCACTCTTGGCATACCTTCCCTCATTTCAATCTGCATTTTTTTAAAACTTAAATTCCCCTGCTTGTTGTTCCCAAAGATTTTGGGTTGATTCCTCCTTTTCTTTTGACTATCAACCTTTCACAAGCCCTTCCAATGGTGGATTTTCAGAATCTCATTATTTCTCATAGGTGTGACTTGTATTTGATTTTGGTCTGCAAATAGATAAAATCCAAAATGTCTATTCATGTGTCCCAATCATTCAATTTTTGTTGTCTTTTTTCTTATGGATCTCTTAGTTATTTCAAAAGTGAAATGGTTATTTTTTTATATGCCAAAAGAATAATAAATTGGCCCAACAAAACCATCTTTTTTTTTACTTTAAATTAAAAGAAGTAGTTTTTTTCTTGTTTAGTTACTCCCAAATCATCAACCAAAGAAATTGCAACAACAATATGTATGCTTCCACATTTTTATTGGTAGTAGAAATTACAATAGATGGATATTGGAAAATGACAGAATTTAAATTTGCACCTGTTGTTATTAAAATCAATCAGTGTTTAAACTTTCCCTTTCATTGTTCATGATTACCCAATTATATGAAGATGACAAACCAAAACCAAAATAAAAGCTAAGGAAAACAAATCAACAATTTTTTTGGTTGGTGTCAATTGCCTATCCGCCCACATGCTCCTGCACCAGACACACCGAGCAGAAAGATTGAGTGCATATTCTCACAATGGTGGAGTTGCATAGTTGCAGTACGCTTCCAGGTTGCCATCAACCTACAATGAACTCCTTCACTGTCAAAGTTCTAAAAGTTTAATCCTTCATCCATCTTTTCCAAAATTGTCTTGGAATACACACCACCATCCTCCAACAAATATTCACCCTCTTCTTTCCCTCATGGACTCATGTCCACCAAATCTTGACCTCCTCTGCCAAATGTTTTCCACACTTTCCTTCTCTTTCGTGGGTTCAAACCCACCTCTAACTGTCCACCTCCACTAATACCCTGCAACATCCTCAACCAACTCTACACACAACCATGCAACATCTTCTACATGATCTTGTACTCTATTCATCTCACTTTTCATCATTTCATCTTAAATTGAAATAACATCACAAAATGGTTTTACCTCATCTGTATTCACAGTTGCAATATCGAACTTCAATGTGACATCTTTCACCTCCTCGCCAACGACAATTTTTTTCTCTTCTTTCTTCACTGCAACATCAAGCTTTTCATTCCATTCCACTTCAATCTATTCATCTTCTATCATTGTGACCTCTTCATTATTCACCTCTATCTTTTCTTCTTCTCTCATCATGCCTTCCTCGTGGAATTTATCGGCTACTACTTCATCATCTGAATTAGTAGGGGTTGCTCTCACATCTTCCTCTTTCCATCTCAAGCTACCATCCTTATTCTTCTTCTCACTATCCTCTTTCAAGAGAACCTTCTTCTTCTCACTGCTTTTGACTATTTTCCTCTCACTCTTTCCAATACTCTTTTCTTCTTTTCCTCAAACCATCTTCTTCAATGCTTCACAAAATTCCTTGAGCCTCACCTCATTCTTTAGCTTCTTCTTCACAAACTATCTTACCCATATTTTCAATCATCTCTTCCTCCATTTTATCCCAATAGTTCTCCAAAAATAATATCTGCACAGGTCTCCTCATGAAATAACCCATCTTGCTTGCTGCAATCACTCACTTTGGAAACACATTTCGTTGCGGCTTCAAGCTTCTTCTCTCGTTGTCAAGATTCCTCACACACTTGCAACATCTCTCATGAGCTTCTTCACTACCGCTTCACACACTTTCCTCTCGGTGCGAACTACCTCCTCATCAGCGATCTCTGTTCACACTCCCACACTCACAAGTCCTGGTGGAACCTCTCTACTCTCAGGACTACCCACTCTGATACCAATTGATGCAAAGGAAAAAGCTATCTCTAATACAACTCAAAAATATTCAACACACACACTCACAACTTTTGTGAACAACACTTTGTCCCAAAATTTTACATGAAATTATTTCTTATTTACCAATTCACAGATTTCAAAGTTACACAATTTTGTTGCAATGATCATTTTACAACATACGATTTAACTTCCTTATAGAATTACAAATGATCCAATTTAGTTTCAAAAGCATTGTATACCATGTTCAGGTCTTAGCTTACTATAGAGGCTTGAGTTCACTTAATACAATAATCCCAAATTGTCATCTACAAAATTCAATCTAAAAGTAATTCATCACCCTCTGTTCATTTTTGTTATCTTTATACTATAGATGATTAGCATGACCCTCTAAACCAATTCTCAAATCACTCTTTTGTCACCTCATAGCCATACTCTATGCAACAACCTAACTCATCTTCTTTCAATCTTCATAGCCTCTTCTCCACTACCTACGTAGCCTCTCTCCTTTTTTCTTCACTCTTGGCATCCCTTCCCTCATTTCAATCTACATTTTTTTAAAACTTAAATTCCCCTGCTTGTTGTGCCCAAAGACTTTGGGCTGATGCCTCCTTTTCTTTTGACTATCAACCTTCCTCAAGATCTATCAACCTTTCATAAACCCTTCCAATAGTGGATTTTCAGAATCTCATTATTTCTCATAGGTGTGACTTGTATTTGATTTTGGTCTGCAAACAGATAAAACCCAAAATGTCTATTCATGTGCTCCACTCATTCAATGTTTGTTGTCTTTTTGCTTATGGATCTATTCATTATTTCAAAAGTGAAATGGTCTTTTTTTATATGCCATATGAATAATAAATCAACCCAACAAAACCATCCTTTTTTTTACTTTAATTAAAAGAAACAGATTTATGTCTTGTTCCATTAATCCCAAATCATCGACCAAAGAAATTGTAACAATGGTACATGCTTCCACATTTGTATTAGCAGTTGCAAATAAAATAGATGGATACTGGCAAATGACGGCATTTAAATTTGCACCTGTTGTTGTTAAAATCAATCAATGTTGAAACATTCCCTTTCACCCTTCACAGTTGCCTAATTATATGAAGATGACAAACCAAAACCAAAATCAAAGCTAAGGAAAAAAAATCAACAATTTTTTTGGTTGGTGTCGATTACTTGTTTGTCCACCCACTCTCGCAACATTATCATAACTCCATATATATAGTGCAATATTCAATGGAAGATTTATAAATTGAAAAAGAGAATGAAATACTCAAAAAATGGTGTAACTTCACAATACTTCGTAATGATAGATTTTAAAATATAATCACATTACAATTTTTACAAGACTAATGGCCCAAATTAATCTTGAGACATACCAAACTTAATAAAATTATATAAAAATACAATAATAAAAAATTAAACCATAAAGAAGAAGAAACAAAAAAAATTGTTACTAATTGCATGATTATCAATCGTTTCTAGTCCCTTAAAATGATCAAATAATAACTCTTTTAAGGTGCAAAAATGAATGGTTTATATTTGATCAAAATTGGTAGTTAAAATTTAAAATAGGAAAAAAATCTATTCAAAAGAATATTCCACTAATTTGGCATAGGGTGTGTGCAAGAAGTTGAGTTCACTTTTTGGCCAGAAAGAAGTGTTTCCCCGATTTTTAGAATTTGTCACATTTGACCTTAAAATTTGAAGCACTTAGAGATGAAATCTTTTAAAAAGTCACAAATCATAAAATGTAGTACTCAGTGTCTAGTTTCCAATTATGTAATTTATTTTAATACCCAAATGATACAAATTGATTTTCAATAGGAATATCTAAAAACCACTTTTTAAAAGTCACTTTTTCTTACCATACCATGCACGTGTACATAATCCATATTTTGACCTAAATAATCACATTTTTTTGAATCCTTTTGGGAAAATATTTGTAATACACTGAAGAATGCTCACGATATTTTATGTAATTTTTTTTTTAATATTCTTTTTGTTAATTTTTTATTAGCCATATTTTTATTTTGAAAAATAATTGTGTACATCACACACAAGATGACCTAAACTTGTCATTTTTTGATTTTTTTAAAATTGAAAATAATTGTCTAAATATTGCCTATGTATAATTCTTTTTTTTTAAATATTTTAATAAAAAGTTATTAAAATACTAAAAACCCTGATATTTCATGTTTCATTAAAAATTATTTGAAAAATAGAAAAAGTAATTCAATTGTAAAAAAATTATATATTTGGAATCTACACAGTCTCATCTATAATGGGTTTTAGTTTTGTCAAAAAATTATGTAGAAAGGTCTTCAAACATATGTCCAAAGTCACTATTTTCTATGTACACTGACATGACTTTCAAGTTACAAGTCAAAGTAGGCTAAGGGTCATCTCCCCAAGCCTTTTTTTGACTCAAAACCCATAGCATAAACTAGGCCAAAATTTTAAATTTTTAGAAACGAGATCCCGTTTGTTTATTTTTAATTTTAAGCGTTTCTAAAAAATAGGATCCCATTTTTGGCTCAAAGCCTTGAATCAAAATGAGATCCCATTTACTAAATAATAGCATTTCATTTTTTTTTGTCTGATTTTAGGGTTTTCTTTTTAGGTCTAAAACTTCTAGTAGAAATGGACTCATCTTTGTCCTTTTACCCCATATTCTATATATATTCCATAGGCATGTTATTTTGGATTTTAAAAAAATGGTAAGAATCCACAAAAAAGTGGAAAAATGTAACCATTTGGTTGTAGAAACAACATAGGAACTCATTGAACTCAAAGGTATAAATACATCTATTCCTCTTTTTTATTATATAACTTTATCAAAATATCACAATTTTTTTTAATTATCTCCTTATCTAATCTCCATAAGAAATGTAATCTTTTTGGATAGATTCTTTATCTATCAAACCTTAGTAATTTAGTGTTTCCCTAAATGATCATAAGTTATTATTTTATTGATTTGATTTTGACACCCCTAATGCTCAAAGAATATGTTGGATGGATTTTGAAAATAAATCTCTAGTCACCAATAGGTTCCTCTATCCTCAGGAACATTCACAATTTCTAGTTCATGGTTAATTTTTTTCCACTTTATTTTTTAAAATTTTATGACACAATTGAGATTTGAACTAGGAAATGGAATGAACTAAATTTGAAGACATAGCCACATAAGACATTTGGTGAATTTAATCCAATTGATGGTTGTGTATTTATAAGAATTAAGTAGCTCATATAGGGCCATCAAATCATAATGTGATACAATAATTTTCACCTCATAAATGTGGTATAATACTCTAATTTACATGTGAAATATGAGAAAGAGTTTGTGATGTTAGAGTAAAGACATGTTTTAAATTTTTATTTTTTTAACTTTTGACTTCTCAAAACCTAGCTCATTCTAGAAATATATTAGAAAGTAACCCAATGGAAAATTATCTACCAAAGGATCTACTAGAAGAGAATAAAAAATATCCATAAAAAAGTATGGCTAAAAGGAAAGCATTTATTGATGAACATCTACTTAAAAATATAGAGCACCTACACCATTTCAAATCCTTCTATTAGAGACCAATATTTCCTAAGAAGCTCATTAAATAGTTTTCTTACAAATGGTAAGAATCCACAAAAAGTGGAAAAATGTAACCATTTTGTTGTAGAAACAACATAGGAACTCATTGAATTCAAAGGTATAAATACATCTATTCCTCTTTCTTATTGTATAACTTTATCAAAATATCACATTTTTTTTTAATTATCTTCTAATCTAATCTGCATAAGAAATTGAATCTTTTTGGATAGATTCTTTATCTATCCAACCTTAGTAATTTAGTGTTTCCATGCATGATCATAAGTTATTATTTTATTGATTTTATTTTCACACCCCTAATGCTCAAATAATATGTTGGCTTTAGGGATTTTGAAAATAAAGCTTCACAACTTCTAGTTCATGGTTAATTTTTCCACTTTATTTCGTAAAATTTTATGACACAATTGAGATTTAAGCTAAGATGTGGAATGAACTAAATTTGAAGACATAGTCATATAAGACATTTGGTGAATTTAATCCAATTGAGAGTTGTGTATTTAAAAGAATTAGGTAGTTCATGTAGGGCCATCAAATCATAATGTGATACAATTGTTATCACCTCATAAATGTGGTATAATATTATAATTTACATGTGAAATATGAGAAAGAGTGCACCAATATTGGAGTAGAGACATGTTTTAATATATATATATATATATATATATTTTAACTTTTGACTTCTTAAAACCTAGCTCATTCTATAAATATATTAGAAAGTAATCCAATGGAAAATTATCTACCAAAGGCTCCACTAGAAGAGAATAAAAAATATCCATAAACAAGTATGGCTAAGAGGAAACCATTTATTGATGAACGTCTACTTAAAAATATAGACCACCTACACCATTTCAAATCATTCTATTAGAGACCAATATTTAATAAGAAGCTCATTAAATAATTTTCTTACAACCTCTAATACTTTGAAGTTTTTCTTAGGAAAAAGTGGGGTTTCCTTATTATAACGTTGGGTAAATATGATCAATTATTAGAGAGATATCTTCTCTCCTATAGTTTGATATTTGTTAGTCTTGGCGGGTAGTCCTATGGAAATTTCATGAAGATATATAATAGTTAATCTAAAATATATTTAGATGACAAGGATAAACAACGAATGATCTAACTTATTTTATTGTTTCATATAAAACTATCTATAAAGATTTCCATGAGAATTTAGAAGATAAGAAGAATAAAAAATAAGTAATTTTAATCATTTATTTTAAATTTGTTTAACATTGAAAACATATCTTAGGATAAATTGGTTGATGTAATTTAGTCGTCATTATTCCACATTGGTATTAGTCTAATGATTGAATTATAAAAAGATCTTAAATTTATAGAAAATTAGGGAATTCACAAGTAAATGAGTGGAAGCATATACACTGTAGGCATAATAAGAGATTTCTCTATACCACATTAACACATTATAATAATTATCATGTTTAAAATTTTAAACTATATGAGAAAAATGCAAATCAATACCTTGTACACCCTATAGTAAAAAATACATTAAAAAGTTACTCAAAGCATCCACATATGCAATATATAATTTTACAAATAATTAATGTACTATATTGTGTCTCACAATTCTTTAGTCATCAATTTATTTTTCATCTTCTATAACATAACTCATTCTTAGTTATCCTTTGTTCATTTCAATAACCCCACGGCTTTCTCATAAGGATTTACCTGTACAATACTTAACTACATACTAATAAAACATGAACACAATAAAATATGCATTTAGATATTTTTATAAAAATATTGAGATAATAGATAAAATAATTGAGATAAATTACATAATAGAAATACAAATTAGTCTTATATTATTTTCTTCAAGAATATATACATATGTGTTTATAAAAATTTGGTCATAAAATGGCTCAAGCTATTGCTCCCCTATAGTGTCAAATGGGTTCCTTGCACTAAAATAGGTATACCAAGTTTTTAATGTCTATTACATAACCGATAACCTTTATATATAGCTAAATGATATGATCATGTCACTTGGATGATAAAAACTTGTCATTTAGAAATATAATCTATTTTGAAATATTATAGCATTTTTTAAAGTGCCATTTAGGTCCATTATCACCAAAGGTATAATATTGATATGATGATATGCATAAGCTGATGAGGGTGTAATGTTTTTTTGCAGATAATAGATCTCTAAAGAAGACTAGTTTTCCTCCTAAGGAGATGAACATCCTCTCTATAGATCAGGGTAGAATTCAGGGGAAAGCATGAATCAATGATAGCAACCACAAAATATCTAATTCAAGCTAATGAAGACCCTAATCCAACAATTAAACAAAAAATGGCAATAGAAATCACAATAAAAATGCAATAATACTCAAATATCTATGTCAAAGTTGATTCATCTCCATTTCTCTTCTCCATTTTGCTTTATTTGTTCTCAGATGTGTAGTATGTAGGATATTTGATAAGCTTGATGTTGATGCTAGATAGATAGATCTGAAGATAGCAAAATTTCAAAGATTATGGTTTGGTTGACATTTTGTTGATCATGGATTGTTTTTATAGAAATCTCAAGTCAAATGAAGGGTGAGGATTGGATGCTTAGGTATGATCATCAATGGATGAGATTAGTTGAGCGGAAAAGAGATAAGGATGGGGAGGATGGACCAAAACTCAAGAAATTGGTTGAGATTTAGGACTTAGCTTAGAATAAATTCAAATTAAATAATGATAGCAATTATTTAATTTAAAGGAGGGAAAATGAATAATTAAATAATTGGAAATAATTATTTAATTATAGAAGAAGGTGGGATGTTAAAATATTAAACAATTAAAAATAATTATTTAATAAAGAAAATAGGGAAATGATAAATAATTAAATAAATTCTTATTTGTTTAATTATGGAGAGAAAAGGCTAATGAATAATTAAATAAATAAAATTTATTTAATTAAGGATAAAAAGATAAATTAGTGATGTAATTTAAATAAAATTGATATTTATTTAAATTAATCAAAAGAAGAATAAGGTAAAGTGAATTAATTAAATAATTAAGAATTATTTAATTAATAGGAGAAAATGACATTAGAGAATAATTACATAATTAAAATTATTTAATTAGGTATGGAAGGAAAATTAGTGATAAATTGTTGTTGCAAGGTGTGTGCCCTTGGTCTCCTTGTGTTGTGTAGTACAGTGTTTGGGTTCGTGACATGGCTTAACTGCCTCTCATGGATTCATTAACTCTAGCAGTTGTATCGAGCATTAACAAGTCGATATTTTGGTGTAACAACAATCATCTTTGCAACAATCGGTATCAAAGCCCAGGTCACATATTCAAACCCCTCACTTGCGCTGGGAGGGATTGTTGCAAGGTGTGCGCCCTTGGTATCCTTGCGTTGTGCAGCATAGCGCTCGGGTTTGTGACATGGATTAACCACCTCCCATGGTTTCATTAACTTTGGCAATTGTATCAAACATTAACAGGTCAATCTTTTGGTGCAATGACAACCGTCTTTGCAAAAAATGTTACTTGTAGGCTTGAGATATTTTTTCAGTCTCTACATTTTTCCCCTCTTTGATATAATGTGATTTTGAGCGTTGTGTCAAAGAATAATTAGAAAAATTAGCTCAATACTTTCCCCAGTGTACCCCGATGGATGCAAGATAGGATGATGCCCCATCAAGAAAATTGACAAATTTTTGAAAAATTCCAAAAAACTGGCAAGTTTACTAATAAGCTAATTGCACATGTGCAAATGCATTGGTGATGAAAAACTAGGCTTAAAAGTTGATCTAGGGGTTGATATTTGGGTTCAAAGGAAAAATTTAATGTAGCTAGTTATGAAGGTAAGGACCTCTTCGAACAAATTAGGTTATAAATATACCTTAGGGGGGTGAAAATAAGTCATTTATGCACTTTTTCTTTAGGAGTTCAAGAGCTCTAGTTTGAGATTTCTTGCAAAATTGCTATCAAAATGTCACCTATACCAGTCTCTGCACATCACAGGTATCGAGTTAGATCATTTGGGTGCAAGGAGGTCTCAGGAATGATGATATCTATTGAAACCTTGCTTCATGATTTTGTCAAATATTATTAGATTTTATGGATCAAAGAAGGAAAAATAGATGTGATTCAGTTTCTACACTACAACTTTCATCACGTTCACTGCAACTATGGTGCTATGCACTACAATCACAAAGTGCAACAAAATCATTTTTTAGCACTACATGGGTGTGACATGGGTGGAAAGCTTCTCGCAATTATTTTTTGCACCGCAACTGTGCTAGTGTGATGCAAGTGTAGGATTAAATGACGCAATTGGGATAGTGCATCACAACTGCATGATAGAATGATGCAATTGTGAAAAATAAATGTGATTGTGAAAATGATGCATATGCATGATAATGTGACACAATTGACTTATAGGATAATTTAGACAATTTCTAGAATTTTTTTGGAAAGTACAAATATCTCATTTAGGCTAATTTAGACCTTATGATTAACATGATGCACTTTTTGTGAATGTGGGTGAGACTTGTGTTGATATACACATGAGAGAGTTGGTCGGTGTTGCTTTCCCTTCGAGATAACTTGGTTGTGGAGGATCATGACACACTTACTACATTGCGGTTATACCATGTGACATTCATGCCCATTGTGCGGGCTAATAGGGGGCTATTGATAGTGCTAGCAGAGAGGTGGCACTTAGAGATGAGTTTATTCCACCTTCTGACTGGTGAGGCGACCATGAAACTTGAGGAAATTTGGAGGATTATGTGGCTTCCTATTCATGGGGAGTGAGTGGTTTATGATACTAGGTAGGGATTAGTGATGATGTGGTGGGTGTTTGAGACTGACTCTTTAGTTGAGCTAGGAGTGCAGGAATACGAGATTAGATGGGACACCCTAGTAGACAAGAACCATAGGCTTATTTTCATTATATTCTCAATGATTGGAGGAGTGGTATGCCCTCATAGATGTGGCCAAAAGTTTATAGTGGTATGGGGGGAGATGTTGGAGGGCATGATGCGTGGGGAACCTATCTTTTGGCAATGTTATACTTTCAGGTACATGATGTAGCCTACAAAGATGGACAAAGCATTAGCTATGGTATGACACTAATAATGGTATGGGAATGGGAGCACATTGCAGTGTTCAGACCACTTGTGGATAGGTACTTAGCTTTGGGGTTACCATATGTATACATTTATGGTGAGGTAGTTACTCAAATTCGAGTAGGATATGTTGGTTACTAGAAAAATGTTAACGACTTGCTAGATGGATTTACTTGGAGACCCTACAGAGTATGTGCAAGTTGGGATGATGATGCAAAGCACCTACCCTATTGTTGGCATAAACAATATTTGATTGGATGGAATTTCCTAACAAAACACATCTTTGGTATATGAAAAATGGGGATTGAATGCTATCATATGGCTTAGGACATAGAGCACACCCACTTTCCACCTACTACATTAAAGGGTAACCCTAGAGATCTCAATGCAAAGGAGAAAAATATCTTGCAATAGGGTTGTCCTAATGAGGGGTTCACCACCAAGTAAGAACTTGGAAAGAAAAATGCAATGTAAGTTGAAATGTAAAATGTAATGCTAAACCCTAATTCAATGCCAACCTTCACTAAATGACCTAGAAATGCAAATGAAAAAAATAGAAAGATATAAAATGGAATGTATGCACCTAGAAATCTAGAGATGACTGGAAGGAGGTTTGAAATCCTGGAAATTCTATCTTTAATGCTGAGTGGGACTCATTCACCAATCTTGGCGAATCAGTCCAAAATCTGGATTTCTATGCGGGAATAGGAATCTAGAAAATGGGTAACTACATCTAAATATGCTAAAATCCTAATTTTTACCAAAACTAGGACTCATTCACCAGAAGTGGAAAATTAGTTCAATTAGGGTTTTTTGGAAGTTCAGGATCTGAATCTTCTCTTCTTAGTCAGCTCAATCTACTTCTTCAGGTTTTCGGATCCAAATCTTTGTAAATCAACCTATAGGTGTTCCCCAATGTTCTCCAAGGCTTGACGACAACTTAGATAACTTCTTCCAATATTTCTCTTCAAGGTGTCTTCAACCTAAACCTCCAAATCACACACAAGAGAGAGGGAAAATGTTTTTTTGTTAGTGGATAGGGGTTTTCCTTTGTCAAACCCCATTTTGGTTATCAAACCTTGAAATGGAATGAAATAGGAATGGAAAATGATGAATGAACAAGAGATGTTGTTGCAACTCAATAAACCCTATCAATGAAGTGCTACAAAAATGTAGGCAATGGCTCAAATGGATGTAGATCTTGAATCTTTCTTGAAGGTGATAGCTCTTGTATGAAATGCTAGCTTGAATCATGAAACCCTACACCATAATTGTTAGCTCAAAAACAAATATGATGCATGAAGTCATTGACATGATACTTGATGCTTGAAGAATGCTCTAAAATGCTTGATAATATACCCTTGAATGCTCTTGAACACTCTTAAAAACACTTGAATTCTCTTGTAAACTCAAACTTTCTATAAGGATGAATACTTGAATGATTTGGGTGAAAATGAGTGAAAAAAACTTCTATGTTTTACTCACTTATGCAATAATTCCCCAAAATTACAACACTACAAGATGACATAAGATCTAGGAGGATAAAATCCCACCAAAATTTTGAATTAATTTTTATTTTAGGCCACACAGGACTCATTTTCCCAAGATGGTGAATGAGTCCCATTAGGATTAATTTTTGGGACCATTTTTAAAAATGCTTAGAAAGGTGTGAAATCAGGTTTGGGACCCAACAACTTAGGTGGCGAATGAGTCCTAGATCACTAAATATGGGCCACACAAATTGAAAACGCCTTAATTATGATTGAATGTTGATTTGTGTCAGGATTATCCTCAAAAATATGCATTAAATTAGGCTTGTAGATGCAACATAAGGCCAATTAAAGCATAAGAAATCCCAATTATTAATGAAAACCCTAGAAAAGTGTGAAAGTGTGTTACAACACTTTACAACACTTTAAATAAGGTATGATTAAGGTTAAAAAGAGGTTTATTAGGTGCAGTTAATTAATAAAACCTTCAAAAAGTGTGAAAATGTGTTACAACACTTTACAACACTTTAGCAAGGTACCATTCACGTTCATTAGTTCACAAGGGCCCAAGATCTAATGTGAATGTTTTAAACACATTACAACACTAAATCAAGGCACCATTAAGCGAGAAGTTCACAAGGAGGGCCCAAACAAGCAAGGGAAAAGTAGAAGGGATACTTTTTTCATTACCACATTTAGCACCCACTTTAGTGAGAGGATGAAATTGATTCAAAATCACACTAAAGTATACAAACACACATTAATATGGGTCCAAATGAACCAATACTGGTAAGATGGGATGACAATGATCAAGAAGGGTGATCAAGCCCCCAGGATCAAGATCCCATGGAAAACCAACATATGCACAAAAGAATACACATGAAAATGATATAAAGAGCATCAACAAAGCACAATCATGCACTGTCAAAGACAAAGAAAAGGAAACAAAATGAAAATTAAAAGGGGTGGATCAAGATTTTATCATTTGTCCATCACGATGTGGATTAGATATAGGCTATTTCTCCAAAAAAATACATACTCATTCTGAGGCAATGGAACTTCAGGTTGTTCGCTGGGTGAAAAATCCAAGAAGGTGAGACACATACACTCATGTCTGGTATGTGCTCACACACACACATGCGAGTGGCTAAGGGGAAGTCATGCCCACATTCGGCTTCCCATCAAACCATACCATAGTTATACCTCCTAATAACTTTGATAAGGCGCCACACAAAAATGATTTTTGAGCTTCATGAGACAAGAAAAAATTCGTATTCTTGGAGCTCATGAATGAATAAGATGGCTCTACAAACATCCAAGTTGTGTACAAAGTGGCCATATAACTGAAAATGCAAATGAAAAAATAAGAAATGTTCAAGGGATTCTTGCTTATTTCATGTGAGGTTTTTAACTTAGGGAACATTATGTGTAATGTCTCCAAGAGAGGACCAATCAAAGAATAAAAGATTCACAACTTGAGGAATGCAGTGTGTCGCATCAAGCCACTAAGAGGAATGTAATATGCTAAGAAATATCACTCTCATGAATGACATCACACCCATTGTCATCCACAAAGAAAAAAATGCATCATATGAAATAAGAAGACTACACCGTGAACCATGGAAATGCAAAAGAATAATGCCAATGTATGGCCCCACTTTAAAGAAATTGCTAGACACCATATTGTGAGAAATTACTTTAAAGTAGCAAATGATAAATACAAAAAATAAAGAATATATGAGAGCTAACTTGGAATCCCTATTCCAAGTCATATGTTTCCCAGTAAAGCTACGTCATGTGCAAAAGAAAAGAAAAGTGTTTTCCCCCAAAATTAAATCCAAACACATAAGGGATCTATGGATTTGGGGTCAGTATGTTCTTGATACAATGTTTTTAGAGAGCTCAGAACTATCATCATTCCAAAAATACACATAGAACTGGAAAAATGACACAAAGAGAGTGAAAACAGAGAAAAACCGTTCGACTCAACATGGAAGAGACACAAATGTCTCAATGCCTTGTGTCATCCCCAAAAGGAAAACACAAGACAAATGAAAAGAAATAAAAAGAAGTTCAAAGTAAAATATTTTGGGTCAACATGGAAGAGACATGAATGTCTCGATGCCTTGTACCATCCCCAAAAGGAAAAAAAAAAGACAAATGAAGTAGGTAAAAGGAGAAAAGATAAAAGGTTTATGACAGAGAAGAATGAAGGTACAAATAGAGGAGTGTCAAAAAAGAGAGAGAGATACATCAAATAGAACATCACAGGGGATCACATTATGCACATGCAATCATAAGAAATAAAAATGAAAAATAACTAATGCAAAAGACTAGCAAGGCACATGCAATTCAACCTAAAGCAAGTCGTTTGCATCCCAAACATGTTCATTGAATACCGAAGGTGAGCAACTAGCCAAAGGGACAATAGTAAGTGTCGAACTAGGGCCATCACTAGGTTCAACACTCTTCTTAGGAGAATTGTTGATTAAGCTCATGGAAGAGGAAAACAATTTATTCAATTCATTATGTACCTCTTCGCCAATTTTAGCAACTTCCTCACCATCATCTAAATTAATCACAATAGGAGGTCAAATGATAATGTCCAATGAAGGCTTCAACTCTTGTTGTGGCTATTGTGTTGGATTGTTTTGTTTCGAGGCGAGGGTAGAGTCATCATGCATTGCTTCATTTGAGTTTGAATTTTGATTTTTGATGTTTATTTCTTCATGCAACCTATGAGAAAGGCCATGACGTCTATGCCTACGCTCTCTAGTACCTCTATTTCTTTTAGTTTTGGTTTCAAGTTGTGTTTGTGTACGAGTGGGTTGATCAACCATAGATTTATTTTATTCCCTAATAGGAGGAATAGAAGGAACCACAAGAGGTTGTTCAACCACTTTCTATTTGAATTTGTAAACTTGTTTTATTGTAGGAGGCATGATGGGATTGTTTTCGTTATCTCTTGGTCTTTTGTAGGAAGTAGGTGAAGGTTTTGTCTTAGGTTGGCCTTGGTTATTTGGAATTTCTTTAGGTTTGACCATGGTTTATTTAAGGATGGTAGTCTCAATGGTGGGTGGAGACATGTTTCAGAGGGATAGTTCTACTATTTTATTTTCCTTGAACTTTTGATAGGAAAAGAAAAAGAAGTCTTCTCATTGTTTTATAAGGTCTATAGGCTCAGTCCAAAAGAAATCTAAGGAAAATTTTCCTTTGGAGGACAATGGGTTAAAGCCACTATGATGGATGATGAAAACTTCATTCTCAAAGGGAAAATTTAAGCATTTATGCACAATCAAAGGGAAAACATTCATCGAGAGAAGCCATGGATAGCATAGCTTCACATGAAATTGGCCCGACTGTGGAATGATGGAGAATGAGATATCTAATGTTTTTGGTCCTATTTGTAAAGGAAGGGTGATCAATCCCATCATAGGGAAAGCTAAACCATTATGGGTCTTGATCCATTCTTTCGATTTATCATATATATCTTGATAGAGCTCATTCAAAAGTAATAATTCCTTAGTTATCAAATTATCTCCACATATGAGATTGTGATAGAAGAGGGATTCGCTACACACAGGTCTCTCCTTTTTTGAGAGATCACCAAGGACCAAACTACCCTTATACACCTCAAAATAAACAGATTAGTAGAATGATAAAGAACTAAGACTCAGTTATGCTTCAGGGAGAAACTACCATAGACCCTAAGAGACAAAAACCAATAGATTTTTGTATTAGAAGAGGGAACTCTCGGCCAAAAGATGTTAGCATAGTTTTGAGACACCAGTGCAATGTGTTGTAGTCTAAAAGTTGTGCTGGCATCCTAAGCAATAGAGGGCTTAGGAAATCGAGCAGACAGAAACAAGGTTTACTTCTAGACTCGGGTCTAAAGTGTATTGAATGAAATAATTATTCAAAAAACCATAAACTAAAATGAGTGCAAGAAGGCTTGAAGAAAGCTCACCTTTCTCTAGACGTCTGGGTCTTCACTCTAACCTCCATTTTGTGACCTACACACAAAAGAATGAGGGGAAAGGTTGGGGTTGTATAGGGGTCTACCTCAGTCAGACCCCCATTTTGGTATTCCCACCTCCACAGACAACCAAATTGGAAAGGAGTGCAAATGAAGTAAACAAAGCGTGTGGTGAAAGAAAAACCCACTCAGGAGTAGAACCCGCACCACAAGAAGCGTGTGGTGAAAGAAAAACTTGCTCAAGAGTAGAACCCATACCATAAGATAGTAAATTAACAAGTAGGAAAGGAAAGTGAGAGAGAGATCGTTACCCATGGGCCTATACCCTCTCCAGAGCACACAGATGCACAGTTGAGTGCTTGCTTGAGAGCTGTTGTTGCTAGGAGGACCTCAATTTGACATGGCTTTGCTTGTGAGAGCACTGCTATCAAAGATGGAGAGAACTCAAAATTGGAACAAGTAACAAGAAAGCTTGAGTGAATGTCTTACAACCCCTAAATGAGAGCCAAGAAGGGGTTTTTGATGCTTGCAAGGGAGGAAAAGAGTCGTTACTTCTAAAATGTGACCACTAGGACATGTGTCTCAAGGGTTAGTATTTCAGATTCCTCATTTCAAACTCAGAAAACCACCAGGATGCTAGCACGTTGCGCAGACGTCTATGTGTCATGTATGCGTCTAGAGCCTAGATTCTTGGGAATGGTATGTGTAGGATCATCATGGAAAAAATAGGCCCTTAAGTGGCAAAAAATTTAGAAAAATCAGAGTTAGGCAACTTGACGTAAAATTTTGAATAAGTTATCTATATTATTTTAAAAATATGTAAGAATAGAATTTGTAGAAAATTGAATGTAGTTTCTAAAATACTAGGTTTACTTAAAAAAAAAAAAAACCATTTGGGGTATGTGTAGGATAATGATGGGCCAAAAAGTGGCAATATGATGGGTATGTGGCTGACGACTTTTTTTAAACCAAAATTGATGAAACGAAAAGGGTTTTAAAGAAGATTCCTCACTTTCCACCAATATACCATTCTTTACTTTGAATTTAATAAGTAATTATTATTTATTTTCTATTCAAATTATGACTAACTGACAACATAGACTGATTGAAAAACATTTATAGATTTCAAATGGTACCACATTTTTTGAATCCAAAACATATGTCACATTCTATGCTTCACATACTATAGGATAAAAAAAAAGAAAAATTGAATTTCATGAAATTTTTACCAAGTTAAGGTGGTCAGACATATCATTTTTTTTATATTTTTTAAAAGTTGTAATAAAAAATTCATAATTAATTATTTACTTGGAAAAAAATTACAAAAAAATATGCATCACATCGGGACATGAGTCCTCTACTTATATCTAAAATCTTATAAAAAAAATATTATCATTTTATTGTGTTTAGGTGGTCAAACGTACACCTACTTTATTTTTTCCTTTGAAATTTAAGTACTCATCAGATTGAAATTTCAAATTTTCACCAAATATTTTTTTTAAAAACCTAGTAGTTTAGAAACTACATTCAATTTCTATAGATTCTATTCTTACATATTTTAAAATAATATAGATAACTTATTCAATTTTATGTCAAGTTGCCTAAATTCTGATTTTTCTAATTTTTTTGCCACTTAAGGGCCTTCTGTTTCCATGGTGATCCTACACATACCCTTTGGTGAAAATTTGAAATTTCAATGCAATAGTACTTAAATTTCAAAAAAAAAAAAAAAGTAAAAAAAAGTAGGTGTCTGTCTGACCACCCTAACCACAATAAAATGATAATATTTTTTTATAAGATTTTATATATAAGTAGAGGATTCATGACCTGATGTGATACATATTTTTTTGTAATTTTTTTCCAAGTAAATAATTAATTATGATTTTTTTATTATGTAACTTTAAAAAAAAAAAAACTCGTATGTCTAACCACCTTAACTTGGTCAAAACTTCATGAAATTCATTTATTTTTTAATCCCATAGGTATGTGAAGCATAGAATGTGACACATGTTTTAGATTCAAAAATGTGAAATCGCTTGAAAGCTATAGATGTTTTTCAATCAGCATATCAATCGACTTTTAGTTTTAATTTAAATAGAAAAATAAATAATAATTATTTATTAAATTCAAAGTAAAGAATAATTTATACAGGAAAGCTGAGAATCTCCTTTAAAAACTTTTTCGCTTCCATCAAATTTGCAAGTTGTCAGCCACATAATCTACAAAAACCCAGCATATCGCCACTTTTTGGCCCATCATGATCCTGCACATACCTGGAAACATGATACCAGGATTATGTTGCTCAGCCACAAGTCTGGATGTTGTTAGAATCACGAAATTCCAACTCATGGTATTTTGTCATCAATGTTCCAAGGCATCATAAATGCTAGGCAAAAATGCAAGAATTTGGAATTGCCCCTAGGTGCAATTTTGTGACATTGCATTTTTCCCCCACTTTAGTGGGCTTGCTTTTGAAAAAAAATAGCCTCACTAAAGTAGAGAAAAGAATTTTTATCCCAATTTTGAATTTTACATATTTTCGTGCCAAGAGAGAGACCATAACAGACATTGAATTCGAGCTAACCGGTACTGAAGGTGCCCCCAAGATGTGAGCTCAACAAAAAATGTCAGAACGGTTGTGAAAAACTGTTCAAAGCTTTTACCTGCAAAAATAAATTTTTGGGTCAACTTCAATAACTCAGAAGAAAGCTACTATGGAGAGAGGAATGATCAAGAAAAAATTGTCAATTCAAAAGAAAAATATGATCAAGAGATGACCTTATGCCCCCTCTTGAGTTTTCCCCCACCTTAGTGGGGAAAATTTAGGAGAAACTAGGGAGCCACCAGCTCTGGGAAAAATGGGCCTTGAGGGGCCTATATATACCTAGGTGGGCCCCTAGAAGGGTCATTTTCACTATTCACTACAAGCAAATTGTTGACTTTTGTAAGATAAAAGTGAGCAAAATTCCTAGCAAGAGGGAGTACGAGGCGCAAGGTTAGAGAAATTATGCCAGGACATCATTGAGGGCCATGAGGTGGACCAGCTAGGTCTCTAAGCCCTATTTTTTGCAAATTTTATCCCTTTTCTAGCATTTTTCAATACGTTGAGGTGCATAGGCATCTTTTTTCTGCACCCATGTCCCATATTCACGATTTCGTCCATCATATGTGCAGGGTCCTAACTCTGTGCTATCGTCTTAAAGATGCACTAGCATCTTTGAAGTGACCATGGTGGTCAAGGACTCATGTGCGGGGCACAAGTTCGTTTGCGTAGCGTGCATAGGTCTTAATTAACTTTTTGTTTTCATACTAAAATTCAATGTTCTGACTAAGACTTTTTTACTTTCTACAAGAGTACCCAAAGATTCAGGAGCATCCTAGAGGGTGAGCATTCCAACTCGTTCATGAGCAGAGGGACTGTCTATCAGAGGACGAGGTTACACATCTTCAGTAGTCTCTGGCACATATTTACCATGCTAGAGGTGAGGTACCACGAGAGGATGCTTACGACCCTTATGGAGCGGTGGGACACCACCACGTCATCTTTCTAGCTACCTTGTGGAGAGATGACTATCACACTTGAGGACATCTATTAGATCCTCGGGCTACCCATCCACAAATGATGGGTGGCTCTTGACGATACTCGATCAACACAGGAGAAGAGGGAGGGCTTCCTCTATTTCTCAGGGGGGACAAACAATAGGGTGATCCCACAAAGTTGGTTTACAATTTCTGGGAGATTCTAATTTTTACTGAAATCACATATTTTTAGAAAATATAATGATTTAAGCCTTAAAAAGTTCTATTTAAAGAATTCCAATTTAAGAGGGTTTGATCAAACTAACTACCTTAGATCAAACCCCCTTTGATAGAACCCCGCTAGTTTTAAATCATACCTGTAATGGAGTCTCCTTTACACCTATCCAAATGGTGATCCCATAATAGTGGTTTACAATTTTTGGCCAAACTGGACACTGAAATTATTATTTTTAACTAAATCTTCACATTCGGGCACCTATAGTGGCTAAACTGTGAGGAATTTGAAAATGGTGCAAACTAGAGTCTCATCAAATTTTGTCTGTCGATTCTAAAAAATTCAAAATTCAAAATTTTGAATCAAATCAGACTTCTTTTCTCCCATCTCCCACGGTAAAATAGATTTTTTCTCAAAACATTTTTAAAAGTGACGCACACCATATAACGCATAACTTTTTTTCCCTGAAGGATAAAATTCTAATTCTTTTGAATTTAGATTCATAACTCTGATATCTAGTGCTTCCACTTGGTTAGACAGTTTTTATTAAAATATTTTTTCCTGAATCAAGCTCAAAAGTCAAACCTAATTACACTCTAGGACACACACTATATAACGCTGTGAACTTTTTTGTATATGTCAAATTTTATTTATTTATTTTGTTGGATCAAGGACTTCAATATCTGTACCTATATTTTTCAAAATTTTTTGATAATCTTCTATTTTTCACACATAGCAATCAAAGAAATTCATTTTCGATGAAAAACCTATGTTTAATAAAACTTTAAAAACAAATACATAACAAAACCAAAACATATTAAAATTATATTCATTGGATAGATTGTTCTAAGGAATACCATAATCATTTGAAATAAATTTGAAATTAATTTATTTGATCCCCCAAAAGCTAAATCAAAAGTGGATTTTTATCAGCATTTTGATAGGTGTAAAGGATACTTTGTTATAGGTATGGTTTAAAACTAGTAGGGTTCTATCCTAGGGGGTTGGATCTAAGGTAGTTTGATGAAACCCTATTCAACTGGAATACTTTAAATGGAAACTTTTAAGGCATAAATCATTATATTTTTTGAAAATATGTGATTTCAAATTTCAAATTTTGTTCCTCCTCGTAGAATTAAAACTAATTATTATGACAACACCCAAATGCTAATAAAACCACTTTTGATTTACCTTTGATTGAAAATGAATTCATTTAAAATTCTATTTTTGTAAGTATGTAGTCCTATTATAGCTTCCCAAAAGTATAATTTTAAATAAATTTAATTTTATTATATTTATTTTTTATTTCTCAAGGAATGGTGGTTTTTCACCTAAAAATCGCTTCCTATTCTCGCATATGCTGTGGAAAAATAGAAAATTATCAAAAAAATTAAAAATATGGGAGTGCACCAAATATTGAATCTCTTGATCCGAACCAAAAAATTGAATCTCGACATACAAAAAAAGTTACACATTATATGGTTGTGCTATGTCTAAATTGTAATTGGTTTGACTTTGAAACTTGATTAAAGAAAAAATATTCAATAAAAAACTATCTAACCAAGTGGAAGCACCTAGATATCGAAGTTACAAATCTAAATTCAAAAGAATTAGAATTTATCCTTTATGAAAAAAAAGTTATGTGTTATACGGTGAGCGTCACTTTTTAAAATGTTTTCAAAACTAGTTTCTAGGGAGATGGAAAAGTAGGCGCAATGCATATTCAAAAATGAAAAAATATATTTAGAATCTATAGACAAATTTCATAAACTCTGATTTTGCATCATCTTCAAATTCCCTCATGGTTTAGCCTCGGCCATAGGTGCCCCTCGAAGTGAAGATTTAGTTAAAAACATAGTTTTAGTAAGTCGAAGCCGGCTAAAAATTGTAAAACTACTCTATTGTGGGATCACCTAACGCAAATGGCACGGGTCAGTGATTTATACACACTAGTATGACTAGGAAAGGACTACTGCACCATTGCTTTTTCGAGTTATGGTCGTGGCCATGGCCTTCTGTATTACGATTGATGGGCAAGGCTCGCACCTACACGGGGGCCTCGTCCATGCTATTAGAGAGATGATAGAGCACATGACTATTTTTTCCTAGGAGCGTAGCATGCTAGCGCACCTTTACTAGGAGCTAGGCCGGTACATGCATTATGAGTATCGTAGCCTTATAACGTGCACACTTTTGTAGGTGTGGTATTTTCCCACATCTTGTGCACCTGACCCATCGGTTTTCCTCAACAATGTTCGTATCACCTTCCCATGGCCCACTAGTATGACATTATAGGCCAGTGGAGATTCAGGGATCTACAGTTTTGGCATTTATAGTTTGAAACTCTTACTGTGGAAGGGGTTCGGTGGAGACCCCATCGATTTTTTAGATGGGTGGATGATGGTAGGTACTTGAGGAACCTACAATAGGACCATTTTTTGATAGGCCATTGAGATTACATTATACTACCTTATTACTAGAGTCAGGTCATGTGGTAGCATGGCCAACCTCAGACTATTCCAGCAAATGTGCCCACCTCTACTAGGGCCTATAAGAGCGCAGTGAGGGTTGGGGATCTCCCTCACCCCATTATTATCGATATTCTCCCCTCTAATGATTATGAGTTTGATCATGATCAACCACCCATAGTGGCGGTGGATAATGTCAGAGTAGCGGTTGATTTTGTGTGCTAGTGGGAGAGGCATCATCCTACTCCTATGTTTGGCCAAGGTGCCCTGAGAGGGGATCCTGGTCCATAAGAGGACTTTCCACCCCAACCCCCGTAGGACAGGCGGAGAGGTCGAAAAGAGTCTGGTGAGGAGGAGGGAGTACCACTCGAGGAGGAGGCAAAACCACTGAGACCAAGGCGAAGGAGGAGGTCAGACCCACAACCAGCTACCCCCATTTCTTTGACACCCCCAGCTTCCACTGTTATAGCTATGGCGGCTCTAGCATGACTAGGAGCGGCCACCAATGTTGGTGGCGTAGGTCCAGCACCGACCCTCACCCTAACCCGACATGGTAGCCAAGGGACCATAGCTATACGAGACATGTTGTTTATATTTCTATAATTTTAGTTTTCTATTTATGATATATGTGTATATGTATGCCATGTGATATTGATACCTCTTTCTTTCTTTGTGGTTGCAGAGGACACACAAGGATGGACTTGACTTATAACTTAGTGTATTTTGAAGGTTTCCCCTGACGTGTCGATCTAGGGGTCGGTTCTCAAGGCTTACTAGCCACCATCTACGAGATGACATGCCCCTAGTTTTGAGCTAGTTACACACTTGAGGAATGGCTATGAGGAGTGAGGTGTGGAGATCGTTCAGCTTACTATGAAGCTGATAATTGTTTGGGGATAGTGCGACCTGTTGTCGAGGGATCTATGGACAGTGCTCGTCAAGTGAGACATGGCAACTTGAGGAGGTTTGATGTTGCCGTGTAGGCATGTAATGCCCTCCAGAGTTTTCTTGATGGCCTTGATGGGTAGCCAGCAGCTATGATCCCGACAGATGTTCAACGGCTATAGGACAAGTTGAGTCAAGCGGAGTTGACCATATCCTCCTTATAGGGAGAGATCAGAGGGATGCAGACAGCTTTGTATGTATCACGCTCACACCGATCCCACTCCATGACCACCGTTCAACCCCTCTCGAGGGTACAAGAGCAGCCACTAGAGCCAAAGGGCTCTGAGAGCCATGCACCATAGTGATAGAGGCTCATCATTAGTTTTGTACATCATTTTTGTAGTGAGATACATACACATACATATATACTTGTAGTTCTTTTGTATAGACATATATTCAGCAACCACTCATTTTTTATAGTAGTGGCCCGATACATGTACATGACATTTAATACATACATGCATATATATATATATATATACATTTATTATGATATCGTGGTATTGTCTATTTGGATATGTCTGTTCTTTATTTTTAATGCATGTTTATGCTATGGATGTAATATGCTCATATGGATGTATACTTACATTAGATGCTAGCATGATTTAATAAACACACATGGTTGTATGTTAATTAAATACAATGATAATCTAATCATCTTAAAATATGTAATGCAATGCATGGTCACACACACACACATGTGGTCATATAATAACACAAAAAATTTCAGAATGTGTTAAAGAATAATGTCAACATATGTAGTGCTACTACCCTTCTATAGAGAGAACACCACACATATGACACATAGAACACTACACATTGTATCGATGAAGATGCATTGCATTAATGGGCTCTTTCAAAGGTGGTCCATCCATAGATGATAATACATAGGCATCCAAACCATATACGAAGATCACAATGTAAGGTCCTAACCAGTTAGGACTGAATTTTCCTCTCTGATCAGGCAGCACATTTACATTTTTCTGGTTTTCACAAAGAACTAGATCTCCTAGTTTAAAGGTCCTAGGAAGCACACTCTGATTATATTCTCTAGGTAATGACCATTGATAAGATTTAAGATGATCGAGGGCCTATAAACGATGCTCATCAAGCATCTCCAACTGATGCAAATAGTTAACTCGGTAGTTTTCATCATCAATTAACCCTTTAAGGGAAACTCATAAAGACAAAATTTCCAACTCCAAAGGCATAATAGCTTCGGCACCATACACAAGGTTGTAAGGCTTCATTCCCATTACCATATGCACACTTGTTCGATAGGCCCACAAAGCGTACATTAATTGAATATGACAATCCTTACACTGCTTATTAACTATTTTACGAAGAATGAGCTCAAGATTTTTGTTAGATGCTTCTGCTTGACCATTGGATTGTGGATAGTATGGTGTGGAAAACCTATGTTGAATATGAAATTTCTTGAGGAGCTGCTTCACTTCCTTGGTCTTAAATGGTGTACCATTGTCAGACACAAGCGTAGTGGGCAATCCAAACTAAGAAATGATGTTATTCATGAGGAAACTACAGATAGCTTCAAAGTTTGTGGATCGAAGTGGAATAGCTTTGAACCATTTCATGAAGTAATCCATAGCCATAATAATAAAGGTATGTCCCTTGGAAGGAGGTGATATTTTTCCAATAATATCCAACCCCCATTTTTTGAATGGCCAAGGAGAAGTTTGATTTTGTAATTCTTGGGCAGGTGCATGAATAAGATGACTGTGTTGTTGACATTGAAGGCACTTATTAACAAAATCAAAGGAATCTTGTTCCATCATTTTCCAATAGTACCCCATGTGTATCAGTCTTCTTTCCAAGGATCTACCACCAAATTT
>VDFB02120157.1:0-10158 GCA_007258455.2 Sequoia sempervirens | reverse complement strand
TGTAGTGCCTCTCCGGTTCAGTCATCTTTGGTCTCCGAGTAAGTTGATTTCTAGTGTACTTAGTGGTTTTGTTTAAAATGATTAATTACAATTAAGAATTATCTTACTACGTATGAATTGTGTACCATTAGATAAATAAATAAATAGTATAAAATAGGTTCTTAAAAGAGATTAAAACATGAACTTATTTTAAACATGGGAAGAAATATAAATTTAATTAATGGGACTTTTCAATATGACAATAATAATAGTGATTTTGGTATTTTAAAATTAGGACATCAATGTTCAAGTATTAGTATTGAAGATAATTCTATTAACATTAATAGCAAATAAGATTAATAGATTTACTTAATGGATAACCTTAGGGAACTTAAAGTTATAAACATCCTTTTTAAAACAATCGTGTCGTGTGAGGTGAATATTAATTCAATTAATTTCGGGTAACCACGAGCATTTATGCTGAGAAAAGGTGGCGCATTGTCTTAGGCGCAATAACAAGTTTCATTTAATTTTTAGCGGCAGTTTTTATTCTGCGTGATTTCAGCCTTTGAATGCTCCTTTTTAAGAGGGATTGGAGGAAACATGTGCTTTGTCCATGCATGGATATTTGGCATGCATATCGCCCAAGGTAGTTACAACGAGAAGAAGAGGGGGAAAAAATTCCGGGTTCGGTAAGGCGGGAGGAAAAGGCACTCTGGCAGGCAACGAAACCTAGGATTCACGCCCTCCTAACGCATTTTTGAATGAAAGGAATCTGGCATCTTTGTCTGGGAGGTTGGTGGCTACACATCCTTGGCAAGATTTGGAGATCGGTTGTGGAAATGGGCTTTACACCTACCAAATGCATTTGCTTGAAAGTTCCATTTTGTGCAATATGTGCAGAATCTTCAGGTAAGTCACTAGCCATAACTTCAAAAAAAAAAAAAAAAAAATTATGGGGATCTATAAGCTGCTAGATCACTTGGTTGCATTTTATTCCATTCTTTTACAGCTCCGCTATTATCCGTTAAATGATGGAATTGGTTTTGTGGTTTTATCTTTGGTTGTGCTATATATTACATGTTTTGAAGCTCGATGGTACTGTGATTTCTTGTGTGGTTTAGGCAGCCCTTTGTGAATAGATTGAAGCAGCAGCTGTAGGGAGACTAATTTGATTTGTCTCATTTGTTTTCTTAAATTCTGCTTTGGTAGGATTTTGTAATATTTTTCCTACAAACTCTATTTTGTTTTTATCATCACCATTGTTGACAGCTTGACACAATTTTGTGCAGAACACTGGGTAAGTCACTCGCCATGGTTTTATTGAGTTTTATTATTAATTTGGAATCTGTACATGGCTGGGTAACTTTCAGTTGTGTTTTATTTTATTCTAAAATCGTTATGCTATTATCTGTTAAATGAAGGAAATATTTAAACAAATAGATAACAAACCCTCTCTCCTTCAAAATCTGCTTAAACAAATTTACCAGTTCAAAAGAATCTCAAATTCCATCACAGTCCCTTCACCTCCTCTCAAACCTGCAAACAAAATGAAATGCAAAAGAGGAGAAAACTCCATGCATCTGGAACCAAATGAATATACTACATTCCTGCAATATAATGAAGGAGTTTGACTGCCAAACAAAATAAAAAAATAAAAAAATAAAAATCCTCATATCGTCCACCTCCCCACAGCTCTCCTCAACCTGCAAATAAACAATTAAAGCAAAATAGGGTTGCAAGGATTTTAAGCATTGTTTTAGGGCATTGGGATAATACGTAGAAAATAAATGGGCACTCAGCAAGTATTAGGGCATAGTGAATTTAATAATATTCACAATGTAGTGAGAGGGCACACAATTACTTTAAGAGGATCATTTATTTACTTCCTTTTTAAAAAAAATAAGAAAGCTTACGTGGGAGGGAAAAGAGTTATTCCTTTAAGTTTTATTTCCTTTAACATTCCATCCTTTTAAGCCTAAATTTACAAAAAGTGGGTTATATTTCCATAATAAATTAATGTAAGAAAGTCACCCACTTTCTAGTGATTTCCTTAGTAAAATATTTATATGGTAAGTCAAGTTAATAAAATACTAATGTTTATTAATTTTTGATAATTTTATTAATCAAAATAATAAAATATAGTAGAGTTTGTATTACATTAGTGTTTTTATTAATTTATTAATATTTTAGTAATAAATAAATAAATAAATATTATTGTAGAATGTATTTGATTATTAAGGTAATTGGTAAGTATAGAATAGTTTAATTAGTTAAATTAGCAATTTAAGAGTGTGTAAAGATCTATGTGGTAGTGTTTGGGGCTAAATTTAAAAGGGTATTTTAGAAAGGTTAAACAAATGAAATTCATATGCATATTCAATGATATTATATTCATGTAAACGTTCCCATATTTAGAATTGAATAAAGTAGATTAGTGATTGCAGTGGGAAAATTAGAAAAGGAGAATTTAAAACATAACTATTGAGTAACAAATTAAAGTAGCAATATTATTATTGCTTAAAATCGGTATTAATGCTTCATTCTCAAAATTAGAAATCTTACATTTGATTAAATAAGGTATTACTGAATAGGAAGATTACTTGAGATAGTATGCTTCGTAGTTCACATTGTTTGGACCAATTAGGCAATTGAAGGATTAGTTTTATATTTGTAGGTGATTAGAGTTTAAGAGAGAGAAATTGAAATAATTGCCCTTTCGATAGTTGGATATCTATCTATTAGTTGGTATAACTTCTTTGAGTTAGTGGAATTAGTGATAGTGATCATTGCAACTAATTAGTGTGTTACTAAATCTAGCGTAGGGTACACCTTAGATTATTTTTGTGAAACTTACTTTCGTTTAGCCCTAGAGCATTACTGTATAGTGAAGCTTAAACCCTAATAACCTACAAATATGTTCTATACACCCCACATAACTAAGAGCCAATATCCATCTCACATAATCCATACCTCACACTCAGTGGCTTGATGGTGTTAGGCCACACACACATGGTGAGACCATCCAAGCAAGACCACAATGACCTACCTCTTGTTGTACAAGGTGGTTAGCCTCCAAGAGTTAGTCATCACACATAGGTGGGTAGTGGGTCCTAGCTGTAAAACAACCTCACATACCCCCATCCTCAAGGTTCCCTACGTCTACTTCCTCGTATACACTCACCAAGTCCGCCTCATGTGTACTTGGAGAGGAATCACAATACAACACACGGCCGACCTTAATAATAATAAAGATAAACTAGTTTAGCCACCAAAGTCATAAAATGACCATCAAATAAGATTCAATTTCAACAATAAAGCAAGAAATGTGTGCAATGTCAACACTAAATCAATTGTAACCATGAGGGCTACGAGAAAATAAGATCAAAAAGTGTGGCTAAACCTTTAAAATCAAACATAAACAAAATGCCGACCTTCAAAATCAATTTAAAATCATTAATAATCATACATGAGGTCCTCAATCTTCAAAATTGCACAATACAACACTACGTGACTAGATACTAGCCACCAAACGAGGAAGGAGGGAACACCGTCCAACTACAACAGTAGCCCTCATGTGGTGCGGAGTGAGCACGCCATCCACATGACCCAGAGTGTGCTCCTCGGCTACACCCTACCTCGCGTCGTCACGCGACATGGTCATATGCCAGCCGGAGAAGGCACGCACTGACGTATGCCGCATGGCAATGTGTCTGTGGCTCCACGGAAGTAGGCACGCACAGAACACATCCTGCATAGTGATACCTCGTGGAGAAGGCACACGTAGGTACTCTCCTTCGCCAGAGGTATACATGGCCAGGACATACCCATATGCTAACCGACCCAAACACTATTGAAAGCAAACATGAGTATCCCTCTACATGTGTGTGAGGCCCCATTACGCTCATCACATAGTAGGCTATCATAACACAATCTAATAGTGCGCCTTCACATGTCTATGCACGTGGCATCGTGTCATCGAGCCCAGCTCGCTACCATCAGCAACACGGCATCATCACCAACACTATGTCAGAACATCAGTGAGGTGTGGCATCGTATCCATTGCATCATGTCGGAACATGTGTAGATACAGTGTATGCAATACATATATGAGCATATCAATATGGGGCTACTTGAGCTTTACCTCTCATACAGACGAGGTTGACTCGCTAATGCCAGCTCAATGTCCCTAGGGATGGCCAGGCATAAACTAACAATCCAATGCTGCTATACTCAAAACTGTGGGGTTTAGGCTAGCACATATGGATCAAGTACCCTGATCCATCATAAGGGGAAGTAGTGAGTACGTTTCCTCGAGATCGGTTGAGCTAAGACTACTCTGTGTCGCATTATGCGTACGCTGCACACTCCGCCCAAGGAACTTTGTGGCTGCTACTACCCCTTCACAGATTAAGGGACTAGAGAACCAAAAGAAAAGAATCCATGAAACTAGCTTTTGGCTACTCTTATATGTATAGATTTTCAACCACACGTGGGTTGGCCCTCAATCAGGTAACAAACATACAAACACACATAATGGTATGGTTAATCCCACACCAAAAACAACATATTATGTATGGATGGGTACACCATATCTCCATCCTAAGACCTGTGGGTTATGAGCCCACAAAGCAAGTACAGGGTATTCACAACACTCAACCAATGCACAGTTACTGGTTTCTCACATTTACAAGGGAAGTACAATTACATACATAATTCCACAAGTACACTTATTTTCCAACAACTACATGGTTCAAATGTTTACCTCCTTTCCACAATCCAACATGATCATCGTGATCACTTAAGAACTTCACTTAACAAATTCACTAGGACAACATAATTGCCTCATATGAAACCAGAGTGCCCAGTATATGAACCTAGTGCTCTGATACCAATGTGTAATGCCCCGTCGTGTGAACCCCAAAGGACAACAAACACCGTACAATTTTTATTGTCCTTGGGGTTCACACTCCGCTAGTACACACACGCTGAACTTCGCTTCCCCGCTGGCAATCGGCATAGTACTTTGTTTTGGCATTATAAAATAGTGGTTGTGTGGTGGTTCGCCTCATCTCTGCACTCACCCGCCAACCGGGTAATGGGTAGGATACCAAGGACTATCCACTCTGTAAGTCCTCCGCAGACCGGCCGTGAATGCCCTTAGATTGCCCATGGCCGCTTATCCCGTGCATTTTTTAAGGTAATTTCCATTCAAATTTATATATGTTTAATTTTGTAAAACGTGGAATTTACTTCTAAGTATTTACTCGTATAATTCAATTTTATAAATATATATATGTATATATATATATATGTATATATATAGTATATAAGCAAGTATACAAGTATATGTATATATATATATATATATATATATATATATATATATATATATATATATTTATTAACTCATTTATTCAGATTCCACAGATTTAACTGTTGCATTAATTATTTAATTATGTCAGTAAACATTCTGTTTCTTTTTCTGGTTTAAATAAAACAGAATTTGGTTATAGTGGAAATAATAAAATAGAAAGAAATCTTTTATTATTATTATTGATTTGTTAAATTACAAACTTTGAGAGGATAATTTAGTAAAAAGTCAATTTATGAATATATGCCAGCATTGATTATTTTATTCTTGTTTTAGTGTGAATATTTTGGGAATGGAATTTATTATGGAATTTATTATGGAATTAAATAAGTTATCTTTTTATGAAGTTAAGTCTTGTAGACTCGTTGGATTCTTAGAAAAGATCTATTCTCTTTTTACATTCCCTCCCCAAAAAGAATTAAAATATATAAATATGTAGTGGTTTTAAAAGGGATTTATGTGTGTGAATTATTTAGATAGATTTAAGATTTTAAGGTGGTAAGTTCTAATATGTAGTTTAAGTATTTAGAGTATTGTTATTATTGTCATTTTAAAGTATAGACAATTGGTCTTAAATGGTTTTCACAATTAATTTAAATATTGGAAGTGAGTGTTAAGTTAGTATGATGAAAGGAAAATGGAAATAATGTTTTGGACATAAGTAGTTATGAAATAATAATGAGTTAACTACCCAGCTATTAAGTAGTTTTCAATTATGTTGATAGATGAAAGGAGAAATTTAAATGTATGGGCATGACTAGAGATTGATTAGGGTCTTCTTGAATTGGATAGGTTATTGGTGAAATGGGATTTTAATCTTTTGAAAATTGACTTCCTTTATATTCATTTAATGGTTGATTTGAAAGTTCTCTTTATGGATAAGTCTTTTAGAATACTTGTGATGGTTATCATAAATTGTTTTAGTTAATTGAGTAATTTAGATGGGTAAGTTGTAAAGTTATTTAGTTCTGGTTGTTAATTGATTGGTTATTAAATATTGTTCTTGTTTGAATTTTTGGTTGTTGTTTATTATGCGAGTGTTTGGTGGAGTTGTGAGTGGTTGAGTATTTAAGGTGTTCTTTAATTTGGTGCCTTGGAAATGTTGATGAGTATAGGATAATTTTGATGGTGTTGTTTCGGTGTGAATTTCTCTTGAGCTACTCCCGGGTTTTGAAAGGATTTCTATTTCTTAAATTTTGTGTTGTTAGTTGATTGGAAACTCTTACTGCTTTGTCTACCCTTGTTGATGAGTCCTTGAGTATTTGATTTATTTTTGGGCTTCCAGAGGTGAGGGAAATCTTGTTGTCATGTTTGTTGATTTTTTCAAAGGTCTTTTGTATACCAACTGTATGGGTATCTTGTGAGGAGGAAATTGAGGTCTCCCATGGAATGCCTAGTTGGTAGCTTTTGGTTTTATTAAGTGATTTCGTTGAATTAAAGGTTGATTTTCTTCTATGATTCCTTTTTGAGGTGACACCATTGTTGATTTGTGGATGGGTCTTGATGAATCTTCCCTTTTTATGGCTTTTCTGAGTTACTCTCATATTTGAGGAAATTTTATCCTTGTGTTGGAATTATTGGAGAAAAACTTTTGTTGCTTCACTTTACCCTCGTTTGTGGGTTTTCATTCTTTTGGCTTCCAGAGGCTTGAGATTATTGTTAGTTGATGTTCTCTCTTTATGTGCCCTTGATGTGGCAAGTGTTTTGGTTTCCATGATTTTGAAAAGGGTTGTACATGAATTGTTGAGACTTTGATTATGTATTTATAGCGAGATGGGTAATGCCTCACATGCTTTTGAGTGGTGATCTAATATTCTTGTTATGTTGTACAACCCTTGGTTTCTTGGTTTCTTGGTTTCTTGGTTTTTATCTTGTTGGGTCTCTAGGGAGAGTGGTTCGGGCCGGGCACCTTTAAGGAAGGGGCATGTGATAACCCAGTATGAGTGAGGCAGGTAATTAAGTGAAAACCTAATAATTAACTTAGGGAGGGTTGCAGTAATATCATTATACGACAAAAAAAAAGGATGCTCTGCCTTCATTGCTTTCAGAGGCTAATGGAAGGCTGAGAAGGTCGTGGTTGCAAGGTCATGACCTCATCTTCAATGCAGAGGTTTACGGCTCCGCATGAGTCACCCTATGGACCGACGCCTCCAGTTGGGAGGAAGGGCACATGACATCCATAGATGGGACCGGCGCCTCCAGTTGGGAGGAAGAGCACAGGACAGCCCATGTAGGACTATGCGATGACACTCTCCCTTAGTTGCCCATGTGTTTTATTTTATTGTGTTCCTCTGGAAGTAGGGTATGGGAGTTGGTTTAGATTGTTGTTGAATGGACTTATATTGATTTATGGAGTATTGCCTTGATACATCTGCTATAATTTTGTGGCCTTGTGCGATCTCACCGACATTTGACTTATGTCCTTGTACTCTTATGGTGCTGTGATATGATGTTATTGTATTGTTTAATTGCAATTTGGAATTGTATTATGTTTATTAATTAAGTTTGATTTGGAAGTGTTTCATGATCATCCTTTGGTTACTTGTTTACTGGTCATTTCTTTGATTTATGTGATGAGATTTATGACTTTAAGTTATTATGTTGACTCTTGGATGTTGTTGATTATGTCATTGTAATCCTTGAGTTTTATGATACTTTTGTATGTTGTTGAGTCTTGTGGTTCTGTGTTTGGATGTTCTTGGTTGAAGACTCTTTCTTGTCAGCTCCTTAGCATGGGGGGTGGGTCTTCGGACCCACATGGTCGGGTGGAACGTGCTACACCTATCGGGTCCTCCCGGCCGAGGATTGAGAGGTGTAGACAGAAGTCATGGTGCTTAATTTCTAGAGTTGTATCCCTTTTTGGAGCTTGGGTTATGATAATTGTATTCATCTATTCATTTGTATCATGATTCTTGTCAGATGGTTTCGCTCATGTTTGGAAACATCAAGTATCATTGTACCTCTAGAACATTGTATTGTAATGTAACGTTAAACCTTATGTGGCTAATGGCAGTTGCTATTCAATGTGTTAAGTTAATCATGCATATGTTGTATTTATGTACTCAGATGGTTTCTTATCAATGAATCTTCATGTATGTGTTACATTTGTTAAATGTTTACTTTGTTATGGATTATATTTTTGTAATGACTCTTCGTGTACCCCAAGGGATGTATGTACTAATGAATCTTCTTAAATGAAATTCATGTCATGATTTAATGTGTATTACTTGTATGATTATGTTAATCTTAAAAAATAAAAAAAATAAAAAATTGTGCTGTAATTATTGTGTAATTGTCCTTTGGGGTTCGCGATGACTGGCTGCTACATGTAGTTTGCTAGCCTTGTGAAGCAATAATCATTTTATGGGTACACACCTTGTAGATCTAGTGTGTGTTTCTCATTTTTCCTTGGGGCTCACCTAGTTTATATTAGACTACACTAGCCCTTGTGAGCGTATCTTTTGGAAAAAAACTTAGGCTTGATCCATCCCTTTTTGATAAAAATCTAAGGCTTGATCCATCCTTTTTTCCTTATTACATTAGCTTTGACATTGTATGCTTGTGTATCTTGTCTTGTTGCACAGATCTTACACGCATGTGTGTCCCTTTGTACTTATGTTGGTTTGTCATGGGATATTAGATCCTAGCGGCTTGATCACTCTCCTTGAACCTTTTTCATCCCATCTCTTTAGCATTTGTGCACTTGGACACCTCTTCACATATATTTATCTATTTTAGTGTGATTTTGAGCGTAAGTTCATACTCTCACTAGAGTGGGGGCTAAATTTAGTGTAGGAAATTGTATACCTTTACAATTTCACAATATGTTTGGGTCCCTTAGTTTATTGGACTTAATTAAACTTCTAATTTACCAAATTAAACATTCCAAAGCCTTATTCTTACTATTTTATGAAAGGCGAACCCACATTTAATAAATTCATTTAATATGTTAATTGCAATGAAATATGAGTTCGCTAGACTTATAGGCCAAGACACATTCACCCATGGGTAAATTGGTCCCCTTTAAGTGCCAAAATCCATTTTAAAATATGTTTTTGGTGGCATTTTGATGATTGAAATTAAAGTTGTAAGTGTCGGCTTTTGGAATCTATTTTTTGTGAAATTAGATAAACATCTATAAATACATAGTCATTTGATCATTTGAAATCTAAATAAAAAGAAGCAACATTCTAACATGTATGATCAAGAAAATATTGAGAAAATATTATTTTAAAGAGCATTCAAGAGAAGATTTATCAATCATTTCCAACAACAATCAAGATCCTAATATCATGTCCAAGTCTATGTGTTCGTGTAGTCTTATGAAGGCTAATAAGGATTTTTCATCCTAAAGCATCCAAGCATTTCAAGTATCCGAATCAATCAAGAAAATTAAGATCCAATTCCTTGGAGTGATTTGTTTGGTTTGAGTCCTCTAAGAGAAGCCACTAAAAGGTGGTGAGTTGTAGCAAGCATTGTTCATTCATCATTTCATTACCTATGTCATTTATCTTTCTATCAAGGTTTAATTACCAAAGTGGGGTTCGACTAAGGAAATCCCCCATTCCAACAAACAAAAGATTTTTTTTCTCTCTTTGTGTATGTGTAGATTATAGGTTGAAGAGATCTTAAAGGAGCAATTTTTCATTATTGCATAAATTTTCATCATTTTTGTCAAGTCATGGAAAATAAGTTGTAGAATTTATTTTCATTACTCTAGTAGTGGGACCTATGTGAAACAAAATCTAACATCCATCATCAGAGGACTATCGAAAGTTGTTTTGGAATCCCTAACTAGGACCCAT
>VDFB02120156.1:0-15548 GCA_007258455.2 Sequoia sempervirens | reverse complement strand
TTGCTATTTATAGCTTGTTTCTGGAGTGCCTTACTATAAATAGTAAGTGTTCAGATTGCCTTCAAATTTTACCAGTGGATTCCCTGAAAGACACTTATCGCAATGGGATACATCAGTTTTCAAAGATTTTGGCGTTCGACCCTTCATTTTGGGTCCCGAAGCTGGAAACCCTAATCTAACTTGCATGTTGCTCAAACGATCTTCGTTTGACCCCGTTTCTGTTGCATGTTGATGTGTTCGTGACGTTGGAGTGCTGGGCAGCTGCTAGAGTGATCCTGCTAAAAATAGTAAGTGTATGAAAAAGTGACCAACCGGCTACCGGATGAATTTGCATGTCACACAGCTCGAGAGATCTCACAAAACCCAGAAAAAAACCCAGCAAACTGGACTACATGCGTGCACTGGCTAAAAATAGTAAGTTCCTGAAAAGTGATCATTTTTGCTCGCATGTTACCTTGCTGTGTAGCTCCTGAAAAACCCATGATGAATATGCTGACATGCACTGAAAAATCCTACATGCAAACCCTAAAAATAGTCTCTTAAGACAATTCTGCAAGAAGGTTCTGATCTTGGTTTACATGTTACATCATTGCGAAGCTCCTGAAAAACCCACAAAGAATATCCAAACATGCGTTGAAGGCTCCACTATGCAAACCCTAAAAATAGCTTCCGAAGTCAAGATTGCAAAAAGTTATCACCTCATCTTGCATGTTATATCATTGCGTAGGTCTCGGAAAACCCATAAATATTCTCTAGACATGCATTGAAAAACTTCGCATGCAAACCCTAAAAATAGCTTTTGAAGCCTGAGTTGTCGAAAATCAATATCTTGGCTTGCATGTTATATCATCTCGAAGGTCTTGAAAAACCCATAAAGGTTCTTCGGACATGCATTGAAAAAGCACACATGCAACCCTTAAATTAGCTTCCGAAGCCTGAACTGCTAAAAATGGCAAGTTGACCGTTTTAGCTCAAAATTTGTAGGCAGACTGCTTGAAGTGTTCTAAACGTGATGTAACAGTCAGAATTCAATTAGCCAAGTCAAATCAACCTCAAACTGGCATGAAGGGTGCAAACCCTAATTCTACAGACTTAGCCAAAACTTCAAATTTAAGCTCAAAGACAGGCACATCCCCAAAAAGACAGACAGAAAGGAGAGAGACAATAGGAAAACCAACCAAAATCAAGCCAAAAGACCCAAACGAAGCAAAAATTAGGGGGTCCCCATTTGCAATGGGGCGATGTGTGAAAAGGTCACAACAAGACGCAAGCAAATATCATGGCTACATCATCATCTAGGACCTATCTTAGACACTAGCGCATGACTTGTCATGATGTTGGGACGAGTAATGCAAGCTCTTTTGGGCCATAGATTTATATTTTTAGTTTTGATATTTGTTTTGATGCCATGGATTTCATATTCCATGAGCTTTGTATACATTTGACAATATTTATATATCTAAATGTGTTATTTCCTTCTACTAAAATTTGTGTTTATACTTATGTGATCGATGTATGTTTGTGTATGGGATCATAGTAATTTCTATTTGATGATGTAATTGTATCTTTAAGGTTTATTTATTAAAGGGTGCATGAAACGAGTTTTAGATCCTTAAAAATCTCTAAATTTCATGGGTTTTTCTATTTTCCTAGTCTGGGCTCCGTGTCCAAGTTCGAGTAAAAAATTGGCTTGCCAAGTTCGAGGCGAGTCCGAGAGTTGTAACACTGGAGACAATTACATTTCACGTAATTATCAAATTCTTTAGACAATATTTGTTTGCTTGCACTAAAGGAAAGGAATTAAACTCCAAGAATGAGTACCTTCCTCGAAGTCCTTTCTCTCATGCCCGCAAAACTTACTATATCCAACAAATGAAATAGTGAGCTTATTTTCCACAATATTCATTACTATTCATAATTTTATCAACACTAATAAGTACCAAGATTTGGATTCACCACTAATAGAAATTACAGAAAGATGGAGTCAACTCACATCATTCTCAGATTCATTGAGTAAAAAGAAAATAAAGATTCCTTCAGATACTCTGGGAAAAAAAGTAATACATGACAAATTCAATGCAGTCCCCCATGGTATTAAGAGGACACAGTTGAAAACCATCAACAAAAGCCTTTTGAATTTTCTGCTCAGTAGCTAAGGGTTACAAAATGACTAGAATAGTGGAAGTATTGCTATAGAACTCATATAGTAATGATGTATTAATTCGCTAGTGAAGCCCTACAATATTACTGACCTTTAAGCAGCCCATAGCATATTAAGTTTGATAGTGAACACCCAACCTGACATGAAGAGGTTTCTACAACAATCTTGGATTCACCCAAAGAAAAGGTAAAATGATAAGTCATACTAAAGAAGATAATAAGTACTTTGATCTCTAGAAACCACTAAGTTTACAACAGATTAAAGAAAGATTAAGTTTGATAGTGAACACCCAACCTGACATGAAGAGGTTTCTACAACAATCTTGGATTCACCCAAAGCAAAGGTAAAATGATAAGTCATACTAAAGAAGATAATAAGTACTTTGATCTCTAGAAACCACTAAGCTACTGATGCAACATGTATCGACTTAGCTTACTGAAATGCCAATTCTTGCCACCAAGACTTTGCCTCTAAGGGTACCAATTACAGACTTGGGTCTTGCTAGAGACTTCTATTATTATACCTACCAAGAAGAGGAACAACAATCATAATGATAATTTGATGTGAAATTATATTTTCGGAGGTTGTGGAGCAGAACTAGGTTATATATCCTTAATAAGAGTACACACTCTTAACATTTCTAATTATTGACATTACTGAATATAAAATCATTCGATAGTTCCATTCCTTCTATTTGCAGAATAAAACCAATCAATGTTTGTTCTAACGCTTAACCATTTGTGCCAATATTGACATTTAAAGACTAAACCATGCACTCTTAATTTGTCCAAACCATTTTTCTAGAAGTAAATAGGCAAATAGGCAGTTTTATATCTCAGGAAGCATTTATTTAAATATATGAAAACGTACATGAATCAACCTTTAACATTAATCTGCGTTACATAATTTTACAACCTTGAATTAGGCATTTAGAGCCTGTGGAACCTGTTATGACTTTGACATTTGCTGATAAAATATGCTAGTATATTTTATGGAATGCTAAAACATAGCTTCAGATAAATAATACCACAGCGTGAGAATAGCCCGAGCTTGATGATAACAAAAGACCACATTGAAATAATCACCTCCCCTGGGAAAACCTTCTTCATCCGTTATCTAGGAAAAATGTAATAAGAAATAAAAGCTTGCAGGTAATCCTATCGAACTCTAACATACAAAGGAATTATCTACAAGATCCTTGTGTATGCCATTAAAGTAAAAGTATATAATGTGTGTATCCATATATCAAACAAAGGATTATTCAGAATTCAGACTTGCAAGGATTCCCATCAAACATTGAATGATTTCGATTACCATGCACACTTATAACTGCGAGTCTCAGTGCATCCACATTTATGCAAATAGGTGTATCAATGAAGTGGATAATTAGGAGTAAGAGGTGCAAGAATTTACTTTTCATTCGAGCATTAAATAAATTTGAAGTCAAGACTTGGAAGAATTCGAATAAATCCATGGAACGAGTTATATGCATTTTCTAATCACCGCACCCAAATTAATTCACAGAATTCATAAATGTTTTCCTGCTTTTATATTAGATCCAATTCATCATATTTGCTATTTGCAATTTCCATATGAAATTGAAGAAATAAAAGGGTTTTATCATAACAAATGCGAAAGACCCAAGTAAGGGTACTCACCTTCGAGCAACCTCTAGAGGAAAAACTCATTTGGAAAGTATGAATTGTGCATTGTTACTCTTCTTTTGTTAGTCAGCATGCCTCTCTCTGTTGATACATAACGTACCCCTATGTTACCTTTACATTCTCCACTATTTCCAATGCCTTTTAACGCATGTTTGAAGATTAGTCTATTCGGGTGTCACGAACTAAAGATCTTATTTCATCATATGGCCCGATAGATCCTGCAACCCTTTCGCACTATTATACAAATCCCTTTTCCTTCTATCATTGCATGTTGTGGAGGTTCTCTGAGCATTTTTATCCTCCCCTTTGATTTACAAGATTACATAATTGTTAATGAAATCATTACCTAGAATTAATGAAAAGTCTTAAATAATAGACATCATATAGAAATGACAAAACAAGTATTTCTAGAACAAATAAAAACGTTTCATTATAAACTTATCTTTGTGGAGTTGTATATTGCTTTGAATTGGGAATTGCCCATCCATTGATGTTGTTAATATGATAGGCATAACATTGCTTTGATATCGACTACTGTCTCTATTAGTGTTCACCATTACTGTAGTTGTCATCTCATTTGACTTTTGGAGTTCTTCCATGATCTAGCTAAACCAGGTGCGCTTGTATTGTCTAGACAATGAGGAAAACTAGGATGAGAAGATCTGCAAGATCTCAACAACCATGTAAAAATCTCCTTCGCATCATTATTCATTCATTACAGAAGTAGAAACTGAGGATTGAGAATTCCCCCAAAACATTACGCAAGAGAGTTCTTGTTCCATTCTGCACTCTAATTTTGGTGACCTTGCCATTATGATAAGCCCAATAATTTACTTTAGCCTCTCACAGAGAGTTTTTTTGAAATTGTCAATTGATCTTAGAACCTTCCCATACTGATGTCGTAAATTCTATAATGTTACAAAATCGATGTTGTTGTATTAAACAAATGAACGAAAGTTCCTTAAATAGATTACAAGAGATGATGTTTCTAAAAGAAACAATCGTGAAGTTAGAAAAAGTGAGATGACCATTAACGACACAAATAGACAGATATTATTCTAATACCCTCCCTTAATGGTCATCATTTTAACTATCTAGAGATAATGGAGAAGGGTGGCCCCTTCTTCTCAAAACGTCGCTGCAACAAAAGACAAGAGCCTGCCACTGACTCTGCCACTTGAGATGAGTCTGCCACCAACCCTCCCAGAAACTGCAAAACTTCTGGAAATAACAACACCAACCGTCCAACCTGAAGTTGGAGAACTGTCCTTCCCTATAACTAGAGACACATTGAGAACAACTGCTACGATTTTGAGGAAAAATCGGCAAACCCTTCAAACTTTTGCAGATGAGCATGACGCCCCAGAACATACTGCAAGAAACTAGTTGTGCAGATGTTCACCACGACAACTCCAGGTGCGACCAAAAAACCGACTACAACAAATCACGATTTTTGAGGAAAAAATCGCCAAACTCAAGATTACAAATCATCGTTTTCTCCAAAAAAAGGGTAAAAACCAAATACCAGAGAGCCCTCCCAAAGGATAGAAACCCTGACTAGGGTATACAGGAGAAAAACTCTTAATTTTTGAGGAGAAAATTATAAACCCTCCCGGAATTTTTAAAACCCAGAAGATAGATTTTTTTTTCCTTTACAGGACAAAAAAATATTTAAAAACCCAGAACATCGATTGTTGGCTTGAAAAACAGAGGGTTTGGAACCCTAGCCACCAAAAAATAGAAGAAATCTGCACAAAAACCGAGGCACGAAAACGATGCACCCAAAAAATTTGAGAACAACCCAATTGAGATCTCGAAAAACCCACAAAGAATCTTCAATCGAATTTTTTTTTTGAACTGAAACAAAGGGTCAAAACCCTAGACGAATTCTGGAAAACCGTAGGCTACCATGAATAAACTAAAAAATGTAGAAAAATGTCTGCAAAATGCAGCCCACCAGAAAGAGGACAAAAACGCCACTAGATCGCGGATTTTTCAGGAGCCAATCACATCAAAACGCGAGCAGAATTCGTGTCTGAAACCAGATTCAAAACCAAGGCCACTGAACTGGAGAAAATCACGAAAAAAACACAGCCAAGGAGACAAGAAAAACATGGCTAAGAAAGGCACCAAACGCGTTCAAAGATTGCGCCAAGAACTGAGACAAGACGCGACTTGGTTTGGAGAAGAAACTCAGCCCGAAATGAAGAAAAAGTGTGTTCAAACAGGCATAAAGAAAACGCTGCAGCACACGCCCAGATCTGCAGATAGACGCGATCACAGAGGTGTAATGTCCCCATTTTGGCCATACGCTCTTCTGTGACTGATAGCCTATTTCTAGAAATCCGTAGGTTGATCAGAAGTGAAATTAGGGTTTCCTTCGCTTGGTGGTTTTTGGCATTTCTCTGAATTTACTATTTTTAGTAAGTTCTACTTTTGGCAGTGGTTCAGTTGGTAGCACTTCAGTGAGTTCTCTTTTGTTGGAGCAATTGAGTTATTTTGGTTTTGGCTTTAGAAGAGCAATTTTTGGAGAGAATAATTGATTTCAAGGTATTAATGTTATATTTTAAAATTGACCCTTGTAATGTCCCCAATTTAGCCCTACACTCTTCGTTTGGATTTAGCCTATTTCCGAAAACTCATAGGCTAAAGCAGAAATGAAAATTAGGGTTTCCACTTTCAGAGGAGGTTTTGAGGTCTTGCATGCGAGAGTTTCTAACACATGTCTGGTGAAGCTTTCTAGGTTTTTGGAGAGCTTCGCAATGAGGTAACATGCATGATAGGATATTGAATTGCGTTCTTGGCTGCTTTTTGGAGGCTTGCATGTTGGAGTTTTCAATTTGGCTTTTGGATTCCTTCTGGGTTTTCAGAGAGCTTCGCGATGGTGTGACATGCAACTAAATCAGATGACTTTTCCGGACTTACTATTTTTAGTAAGTTGCGACGGCTACTCAAAATGTGGAGAAAATGAGTTTGGAACAACTTACTATTTTTAGCAGTATGCTATTTTTAGTAAGTACTATTTCTGACAGTGCTAATTTTAGCAGCAGTTCAACAGTTTAGTGCAAGAGCTATTTTTGGCAGGTTAGCTTGAGCAGTGGTCTCCAGCATTTGAGGTGATTATTTTGGCAAGTTTGATATTTGATGAAAAAATAATGTTTTAAGCGAAAAATATTTGGCTAAGGCATGGAGGACGATTTGGAGAGATAAGTGATTTTTATAATGTTTATTAATTAAACATTTTGGAGGCCTTATTTGATGAATTAATATTTAAGTGAAATATGTGCTAAGGCAAAAGGGGACACCTAGCTTGGAGACATTTGAGTTTAATTAAATATTTCACTTAAATCTTTTAGTGAAATATTTGCAAGTTATATATTTGCATTTTATTAAATTATATTTCCACATATGGGTTGGAAATGAAATGCAAATGAAATTTGGATAAAAGGTGAAAAGTGAATTTCATTTAGGCACCCTAATTGGAGGGAAAAGAAGATTTGAATTTGGAGACAGAAAAGTTATAAATAAGAGACTTGGCCTTCAATTGGATTATCTATTGTTGCTTATCATACTGTTATGCTGCTGAAATACTTTCAGAGCTTGCTTCGAGGAATGCATACCTCCTAGTTCTTTCTCTTGGTTTCGTGCTTGAAAGATAGCACCTAGCTGAGTTTTCAGAGACTGCTTCTCATCCAGACTAGCAGACAGAGCATCAAGGTTGAAGATTTTAGAGATTTGTCAGTTTTGCATTTGCTGGTTAGGGTTTTGCTGAAATAGAAATCTGCTCATAAGTCCATGCACGATTTTTTGGTGGTTTTGGGTATTGGCCCTATGCTTTAGTCTACCTTGGGCGCCCCTCCTTGCAAGTTTTCAGATTTTTTGGAGGTGTCTCGGATTTTATCTTGCTAGTAGAACTTTTCTGGAGGTTGTACCTTCTTTGAGGTTGCATTGGAAAGCGTGCATAAATAAATCACTGCTATTTGGAGGAGTTTCTTGGCTTGGTCTTGGTCGCTCAACTCCTAGCTCTCATTTGCATTCAGTTCCACATCATTCGGAGGTGTTTTGACGAAGTTATGAGCATTTTGGTGATTCTAGGGCTTGCTGGTATGAATTTTCTGATTGCTGCAATTTTATATCAGACTTGATATTTTAGTCCCTTTTGCTATATTTCATATGTTGGATAGCTTGTACTTGTTTGGAGTTCATTTCCTAACATTTTGGAGATCATTGGTTATCTATATCTCATTGTATTTGCAGATTGTTCATAATATTGTAACGCTGAATTAGTAGTACTAATCAGCTCTTTTACTTTCTGCACTTTACATTTTGTATCCCCACTTTAGTGGAAGAGGATGGCTTTGCCGCCTAGTTTACTTTCAGTTTAATCACTTTCATTCCCACGGTTGTGGATGCGACTGGCCCTTGCTCAGTCTACATTGTATTTGCTTTCTGTTTCTCCGCCATATGATAGCGCCTTTCCCACTTTGGGTTAGGAATGCACATGCTTGGCGTTGAGATTATTTTACTTGCATAGCATCTTTGTTAATAGAATCTCCGCCATATGGTAGCGCCTTTCCCACCTCGGGTTAGGAGTGCACATGCTTGGCGTTGAGTTACTTTCCAGTACTGCATTCTTTACTAGTGATACTCTGCCATATGGTAGCTTCTTACCCAGCTTGGGTCGGAAAGCACATTCTTGGCGTTGAGGCTCTTTCCTTCAGTTGCTGGTTTGATTTGAGCTAACCCTAACGGGTACTTTGGTGCTGTTGTGATCATCTTCGAAGTTTGAAAAAATTTGGGTCAGAATTGGTTCGGTTCATTACAGTGGTATCAGAGCCAAGATCCTGCCATCCTGTGCCCAACAGAGTTCACTTGACAGATCGAGTGACAGAGAAAACAGTTTCTACATCAGAGGTCAGAGCTGAGTTCAGTATCAGCTTTCAGAAGTTTCAAAGATGTTGCGTTTTCTAAGGTCCAGAGATCGTGAGAAGTCAGATTCAACTATGGTATCTGAGGAAGGAAAGGTTAGTGATGCCATAAGGGATTTCATTGAATATGCCAAACAGTATAAAAGACAATGTGAACATGAGGCTGCCAAACTCCGTGAGCAATATCAAAACATGCCAGATGATTATAGGTACAATGTTTCATTTGATTCCCATTTGAATTGTGTGGCGTTACTGAAGCCCGAAAAGTCGGAGATGGTGGACCACATTAGGAAAATGATAAAAAGGGAAGCAGAACAAGCTTTGGTTGAAGAATCAAAGAAGGAAGAAGATGAAGTGCCTATTTGTGAATTGCAGCCCACAAATATGCAAGTTGAAGAGAAAAATCAGTCATCTAGCATTGAAGATGGCACAAGCAAGGTGCACATATCACATCAAAATGAACGTGAGCTTGATGAAGATACCTTGGCAAGTGAAGAGTTAAGGGTAGAGCCCCATAATACTTCCCTTGACTTGCATGTAATAGGAAGTAATGAAGATCAGCTTGGTGAAAAGAACATAACAATAGTCTTGAGTCCCAATGAGGATTCATCCAATGAAGGTCTTGAGAGAAATGACTTCACGGAAGATGTTGGTAGGACTATTGTTTGGGATGAGTTCGTTGAAGAAAAGGAAGATGAAGGACATATTACTGATATTGGAGGCGAATCCCATGAGTGCATGCATACTGATTTTGAAGATTTGATGAAGAAGGATTTTCTTCTTGTTGCTGACCCAACTTCCCAAGAAGTTCCACATGAAGAAATTGGTGACATACTTTCCCATGAAGGTACCGAAGAAGATAGGGATGATGAAGTTTTCAAAACATCTAACATTGAAGATTCTCAGCTTCACTATGACGTTTGTGACATGGGTGAACTTGGGTTTGGTCATCAAACTAAGCCCTTGGAGAGAGGGACTTATGAAGAAATCAGTTCAAGTGAGTTACATGGTGACCGATTCAAAGACTCAACACTCCAAGAGAAGCATGAAGAGTACTTTTCTTTTGATCAAAACAATCAGCCTTTTACCATTTGGGATCCGGGTTGGTTGGCACCAAGGTATGATAAAGAACCTTTGTGGGATGAATTTCCCTTTGATCCAGATGAAGATCAAAAATCAGATTGCATTGGAAGTGGTGAGGTGGTTTTTGGAGGAGGTGTCTTTGAAGAAGAAGATTGTTCAACGAAGCTCCATAATGATCTCTTTGAAGTGGTTGCAGCCACTAAAGAAGAGTATGTTGCTATAGAAACTTTCCGAACAGCGGACAATTATGATCCATTGATCAAGTTGGATGCTGCCATAATGTTTGACCAAGGAGACGGTGATGAAGGAGAAGAGCTAGAAGACCATATGGCTCTTGAAGAGGAAAGAGTTAAAGAGGTTTACAAACACAAGTCTGATTTTTCCATTCAAGAGCTGATTGCAAAAAGAGAGTCGAAGAAATCATGGAGAATGATAATCTCCATGGCATTGAGCATCATCCGCATGTTGGTGGTAAAGTACAAGGATGTTGGAGCAGCATTGAGGGCAGCAAAGACAAGGGGCAAGGTTCTGATTTTCAGTTGCAGCCTATCAGCAGTTCACCATCTTCACATTCTTATGAGTGGGAAAGACAATTCAAGGTGTCCATTGACAAGGAAGTGCAAGCTCTATCCATGTTTGATCACACACATAGCTTGGTTGAAGATCTCTATTGGAAGGTTCAATTTTATGAGAGACTGAAAGGGATTAAGGATGAAGTTACTCTCCCTAATTTGCAACATGTCAAAGACTCCTTGGAGACATTGAAATCGGAGTACTTACACTTGATTGAAGATCGTGATCACACCATTGAAGTTGCAAAGAAGACCATTGGTGTTTTCCAAGCAAAGGAGAGTATGATTGATGAGCTCACTCTGGAGCTCGAATCAACAAAGGACATGTTGAAAGAAACTCAGTTGGCTCTAACGGAGGTTGAAGACCAGTTTGCTAACTTCAAACTTTTCAAGGAGCAAGAGGGTGCACAAAGAGCTGAAGAAATCAAGCAAGTGATTGGAGAGCTTGATAGTCTTCAAGAGGAGTTTGATCTTGAAAGTGTCTCAAGAAAATCAGAAGTTGCATGTGCTGATTTGGAGCAGCAAGATGAAAGGAATGACTTTCAAGTTTTTAACAATCCTCTTTTTGAAGTGGGTGTTGAGGAAACTTATGATAATCCTCTTTTTGTGATGGAAGAAGAACCAGAACATGGTGTTTGCACTCTTCTCAATCCATTCCTTGGGTTGAGTGATGCTAGTCTATTTTGGGAGTTGGATTTGAAGTCATCTTATGTTTCGTGTTCCAGTGTTGTTGAAGCTTTCATGGATTGGTTTCAGAGGTTCATCAGAGGGAATGCCTATTTTATGAGTATGCACTTGGTTTTGACCAGCACTTGGGGTTGTGTTGAATTCTCTTTTCAGTGTGTTGAAAATCACTTTCGGTTGGGTATCCATGCTTGGGATTCTCAACTTGGGTTGATGGAGTTTATGGCTTGTGGAAAGAGGAATTTTTGGTGGGTTAGTGATCAAATTTTCAGACCTTTGGGTGTTGTCCTTCTCTTCACCAACCACTTGATGGCCCCATTTGTTCATGAACAAATGGATTGGAGAGAAATTTTGAGTTTGGATTGGAGAGATGAAAGGTTGTGGCTTGAAACCCCTTGTTTCCGCTTAAACTGACTTTTTTGTTGGGGTTTCATCCAGGAAACATATTTTCATCAAGGCGCACCTTTTATCTAGATCTGGAGAGTCTAAAAGGAGCCGTACCATTTAATTTAATGCTGCTGAACAAAGCCGTACTTCTCATGAAAGCCGTACTTCTCAGTATTGAGTAAATCGCCATCTGTTATGCCAGTCTGACTTCATCTCTTGAGGCGCCTAACTCTCTGGCATCATTAGCAGACATTTGCAGAAGGAGAAAGTGCATATTCCATTCAGCCGTACATTTTCTTGAAGGACATTCATTGCTGCAAAAACCAGGGTCTTTCATTAAAAATATCATTGCCTTTTTGATTGCATGTTAGTGGATCTTCTTTGTAATCATTCCGGAAGATAAATAAAAAGTTTGGCTTCCATATTTTCAATAGATCCTATAGTTTACAAAGTTGAAAGATTTTATTTGAATTTATTATTTATTTATTGCAAAATCGCATTATTGCATTTATTCTCAAAAATCACAAAAAAACCAAAATACATCAAAACAAACAAAAAAACAGTCAGATTTAGAAACGGGGAAACAAGGGGTTTCTATAGTGGTATCAGAGCTAAATCCTGCCATCCTAAGGGTTTAGCAATCTTATGCAGCAACAACAAATTGGGTCTCACAGGTATTACACACGCAAGCGAGCCTTGATTGACAGGCAACAGGGTTCGAGCCGGCAACCGGAAAACATGGCTGATAGAACAGATAATCCTAGAACAGAGATTCCTCATAACCCTAGAGATCAGGACGATGCAGAGGTTTTAGACACTCTCAGAGACTTACGAGCAGGTCAACGGCAGTCCAACGATGTGCTACAGTAGTTGACAGTAGCCATCCAGAGGTTGGGTACACAGAGGAAACTGTCACCTTAGCGTGAGGATAACAGGAGTGATGCAGGATCTCGGAGAGCACCCAGGACTGTTTCACGGACAGCAGATAGGCCCACTAGGCCTACTTTTGCGAGACAGGAGCCTGAAGAGGCTATTGCAGGTGAGGAGCACGAGGAGTTGTTCGCAGATACACTTATGGCAGCGAACGAGGAGTGGGAGTTAGTACCACCTGATGTCAGAGAGAGGATTTCCTTTGACAGATTTGTTACACAAAGGAGAGAACATCACAAAGGTCGACAGGATTGGAGACCTAAATATCAGAATAATGATCTGAAGCATGCAACCAACAGGCTCAATCTAGCGATGTTCGATGGTAGTGGTAAGGTGACAGCCCAGGCATGGATTAGTAAGCTAGATACATTCCTCACACTGTGTCTGATGGCTGAGAGAGATGCTATTCGATATGCGACACTGCATCTTGAGGGAGTAGCTTACGACTGGTGGCACCACGGGATGGTGACACTACAGCATGACCGGATCACATCATATCAGGAGTTTGTTGACAGGTTGGTGGAGCGGTTTGACAGGAAGGATCCAGAATCCTACTTCAAAGACTTGGCTCAGTTGAGACAGAGTGGCAGCTTGGAGTCTTATATTGGTGACTTTCAGAAGTTATCAGTTATGGTTCCGAATATTTCAGAGAGACGATTAGTAGTGCTCTTCATGGAGGGATTGACGAACCATTGGAGAGGTTGATCAAAGCCTTTGATCCTCCTTCATTACAAGAAGTGATGAAGAAGGCACGAAGTATGGAGTTGGCAGTACCGTCCAGTAGATTCAACTCCAGAGGTTCTTCTTCTTTTAGGGACAATAAGGGCTTTAACAGAAACAGAGAGAAGTTTAATTTTAACAAAGAAAAATTAGATTCTAAGAACGATTCGAAGGGTAAATCAGCAGCACCACCCTTGGATCGAGAGGCCCTTAACGATCTACGTAGGAAGAAGCTTTGCTTCTACTGTAAAGGTCCCTATGACGCCAATCATGATTGTCCTTTGAGGCCTAAGGGCAAGGCTAATCGAGTGATGTGGGCATATTATGAGGATTCAGAATCAGAGAATTCCAAACAGCTGGAGAGTTCTGAGGAGTCAGAGTCAGAGGCTTCAGAGCCTAAGGCAGAGATAGAGTCAGAGCTTCAGATACAAGAGGCACGCTTATCTAGCATTTAGCAGGAGGGCTCATTCAGGATTCATGGAGTGTTAGCAGAACAGAGGGTCATTACCCTTCTTGATACAGGAGTTACACACAATTTCATCGATGCTAGGTTTGTTGAGAAACGCGGACTCATTACTGAGGAATTTGAGGGCATTAGGGTTAAGGTGGCCGACGGATACACTCTTAGGTGTGAACGCATGATTAAAGATCTCCCTTTACGCTTGAACAATTATGAGTTCAAGGCTGATTACTACGTAGTTAACATGGGAGACATTGATTTGGTCTTGGGCATGAAGTGGCTTCATTCACTTGAGGAAGTCACTCTTCATCTCAAGGACATGGAGATCCGTTTTGATGTTGACGGGAAGACACATATCCTAAAAGCAATTCAGGACAGCAACATCAAAACAATTTCTTTTCATCGGATGGAGAGGCTCATGCGTCACGACATGGTAGAGTGGGCTGCTGAGTGATTGAATATCATCCCGACATACAGCAGTTGAGAATCAAGCATGATAAGGTATTCAGTGATATTCCACCAGGGAGACCTCCAGACAGGGGCATTGAGCATACTATTGAGCTTGAGGAGGGCGCTAAGCCCGTTATGATTACGCCCTATAGACATCCCAAGCGGCTGAAAGATGAGATCGAGAAAACGATCAAGGAGTTACTTGCTATGGGTCACATTCGACCTAGCAAATCACCATTCGCTTCTTCAGTTGTTTTGGTAAAGAATAAGGATGGCACCTTACGCATGTGCATTGACTACAGAGTCCTGAACAAGAGGACTATCAAAAACAGGTATCCAATACCTCGTATAGACGAGCTTATTGATGAGCTCCATGGTGCATGTTACTTCACTAAAATCGACTTAAGGTCAGGGTATCATCAGATCAGGGTTCGTGAGCAGGACATCGAGAAGACTGCCTTCCGTTGTCATTGTGGGCATTTCGAGTTTGTAGTGATGCCATTTGGGCTCACTAATGCGCCAGCTACTTTTCAGTCCACCATGAACAGGGTTTTTCATTCACTGCTGAGGAGATTCGTATTGGTCTTTTTCGATGATATCCTTATTTACAGCAGGACATGGCAGGAGCATTTGGCTCACCTGGAGACCGTGTTGAGTATTCTGGAGAGGGAGTCCTTGTACGCCAAGGAATCCAAATGTGATTTGGGAATGACCGAATTGTTATATTTAGGTCACATTATCAGTGGAGAGGGGGTGCGGATGGATCCTGACAAGATCCATGCTATCATTGACTGGCCTACACCGGCAAACCTGACAATACGCTTGAGAGGGTTTCTGTGTTTGTGCGGGTTCTATCTAGATTCGTGAATGGTTATTCACGCCATGCAGCCCCTGCGACGCATTTAGGACAAAAAAAGGGTGTATTTTGTTGGACTCGAGGCACAGAGCGCTCGGGGCGAGATTTATGAGTTGATTACATGTCCTCAGACATTGGCACTACCAGACTTTTCGAAGCCTTTTGAGGTTCAATGCGATGCATCAGGTGAGGGCATTGGGGCGGTGCTTATGCAGGACAAGCACCCTATTGTATATGAGAGCCGTAAACTCAGAGGGCCAGAGAGACTCTACAGCATTTACGATAAGGAGATGCTCGCTATAATGCATGCCTTAGCAAAATTTAGACAATATCTGGTGGGCAGCAAATTTTGCATCAAAACTGACCATAATAGTTTGAGACACTTCTTGGGGCAGCGAGATCTCAATGATCGTCAGCAGAAGTGGGTTAGTAAATTGCAGGCATATGACTTTGATATCTCTTATATCAAAGGAACCCAGAATGTAGTAGCTGATGCTCTTTCACGCAGGCCATATTTGAGCTCTATGGTTCACATTTCAAAGGATTGGAGGCATATGATTGTGGCAGAGTATGCCAAGGATACTTGGGCTTCCAGCATTGTTGAGGGATCGACAATTGATACCAGGTATACACTTGTGAATGACTTGATCATT
>VDFB02120155.1:13129-33513 GCA_007258455.2 Sequoia sempervirens | reverse complement strand
CTCTCTCTTTGTTCATCTTTCTCTCACTCTCTACTTCCCTCTCTATTATTTATCGCACCATTATCTCTCCCTCTCTCTCAATATCCAAAACCCTATACAAAATATCCTAAACCCTAATCCCTATACCCTATAAACTTAGCTCTATACCCTCAACCCTCTTCCCTATAACCTACACCCTCAACATTATACCATAAACCCTAAACATTATCCCTCAACCATATACTTAAATACTAAACCCAAAATTCAACCTTGTACCCTACACCCTAAACCATAAACCATAAACCATAAACCTTAAAACCAATGCATTCAACCCTATACCCAATATTATAAACCCTAATCTAGGTATAGTCTATACACTTAACCCTATACCCTCAACTTTGAACACTATCCCTCAACCCTCAACCCTAGACCTTAAACCATAAACCCTACACCCTCAACCCTCATTCCAATACCCTATAAACTCAACCTTATAACCTAAACCTTGAAAATTATCCATAAACCCTATACTTAAAACTAAAACTTACATTCAACCTTGTTCCCTAAACCCTCAATCCTTTAAAACCCAATAACCTTAACCCTATACCATAAAACATAGAAAAATAAGTTGGATTAATTTGAAATGGGGGGAAATGGAGATATGACAAACCTATCTTCCTATTTTCATTATGAAATGAGATTCACAAAAATAATTGACCTACAACCCTTAGGTGACAAACTCAATGAGGGAATCTACTAATTTCCTTATGATTGAGGACAGGGGTATCACCCTAAACAACACTTTTGGGAGGAAAATTAGAAAATGGAAAATAATTTCAATTATGCCAATTCAAAATTGAAATATAGTTTTAAAGCTCAATACTAATATAAACATAAAAAAAATTTGTAGACCTGAGAAGAGTAGAAAATGTGTACTACTCACCAAAAGGTAGTTTTAGGAGGAAAATTAGGACTCATTCACATATGGGCGAATGGGTCTTTGCTCAAGGATTTTAATTTTTTTTAGGATCCTCTAATGTCAATATGTAGCTTCTATTTGATCTATTTTTTAGTGTCAAAAAGTCAGAAATCAAATCTATAGGTGAATTTTTGTGTGTTGATGATAACTTTGACAACTTTTCCAATCTTACACTTCAAGAGATCTTTAATCCTTCTTCAACCTAAGATTTGTAACAAAAACACAAGAGGGATTTTTTTTTTCTTTTTTGTGAATTGGGTTTTTCCTTGGTCAAACCACATTTAGGTAATTAAACTTTGAATTGAAATAATGAAATGTGAAAGGAATGATGAATTAATAATGTTATGTTGTAATTCACCATACCCTTGAATAATCCTTTGGATATCTAAAATTTTGATGTTGATCTTGCATGAAATGGATTCAATTGATGTGGATATTGATGCTTGAAATATGACTTGAATGCTTTGAATTGTTCTTTGAAAGCTACATCACAATGTTATTTCTAAAAACATGCATGATTGTAAAAGACTTTGACATGATGCTTGAGATCTTGATTGTTGTAATAAATAACTAATAAATATTCTCTTGAATTCCCTTGATCATAAATTTTTCTATGATTTTTCTCACTTCAAAATGATAGGAAAAACTTAGTAAAATAACCTTTTATTTATAGGTATGTATCCTTAATTTCTTAAAAATTAAACATTACAAGCTGACATGAAAATTTAAATTTAGAGATATTAAAAAATAGCCAAAAATAATAATTTAAATTCAGGTTCAAAGGCCTTGGGTGGACCCATCACCCATGGGTGAATGGATCCTAGGTCCCTATTTCTAGAACACACATTGTTGAAGGTAAAGTGTTATGTGTTGGCATTAATTATTGTCAAGTTTCCCCTTCACAAAATGCTATTTACTAGGCTTGTAGATGTAAAATAAGGCTTATTAAGCCATATTTAATTCCAATTAAATTAAGAGGGACCAAAAAAAGTGTGAAAATATAAATGAGTACACTTTTCTACACTACATTTATCTCCCACTTTAGTGATATGATGACCTTATGTCAAACTCACACTAACGTAAACAATCAAGAGAGGTCTAATTGTACAACTGCTGGAAAAATAAGATGACAAAGGTCAAGGAGGATGATCAATCCCATAAGATATAAGATCTCATGGAGAAACTAACAAAGCCACAAAGACACACATACCTTTGTTAAATATGTAGTAGTAATGACAAGATACTCAATCATACAATGTCAAAGAATCAAAGAAAGAAAATAGAGAAAGAAAAAAGGATGGATCAACCCTCAACTATTTTTCCAATTCAATGTAGAACAAGCCTTAGCTTTTTTTTCTAAGAAAATTTACAAGTGAAACTCATTTTCCACTATGAAAACAAAAATGCACACTCACTTGGGCTAGTGAAATCCGTTGTCCATTAGGTGATCTCCCAAAAGTTTCCAATGAGAGAATCTTATTAGGATCCCATTGAATTAACCACACCACAATTATACCTCTTGATAACTTTGATAAGGTTCCACATAATAAGAACTTCGAGCTTAATAAGTCTAGCAAGTTGTGTTATGCTAAAAAAGCATGGCCTTACTAACAAGCAAGGTGTGTTATGTTTGGCGGCCATAAAAAATGGTTGTAACTTTGAAAGTTTTGTTATGCTAAACACTCATGAACAAATATGCAAATAGGATAAGACATGTTCAAAGGGGTTTTGCTTAGTTCATGAAAGGTCTCCTCTTAGGGAACATCTTGCCTGATGTCTCCAAGAGAGGACAAGTTGAGGAGAAAAGATTCTAAAACTTAGGGAATGAAATATGTAGCATTACCACTAAGAGGAATATTGAATATGGGAGAAAAAAAGTTGCAATCTTGAAGGAAATCAAACACAATGACACAACCAAGAAGAAGACACATCACATGAAGTAAGAAGACTACACTATGAAACATGAAATATATGTAAAAATGTCAAAATAATAATTCCAATGAATTCCCCCACTTTAAAGAAATTGCTAAACATTATGCTGTAAGAAATTAATTTAAAGTAGAAAATGATTAGTGCTAAACAATAAAGAATACATGACAACTTATTTGGAAAGCCCTATGTCAAGCATATGTTTCAAAATGAAGCTACATCATGAAAAATGGATTATCCCCAAATGAAATACCAAACACATAAGGGACCTACCAAACACATAAGGGACCCATAGATTTGGGATCAGTGTATTTCTTTGCTATAATATTATTATAAAGCTTTTAAACATCAGCATTCCCCAAATACTCATAGAACTGGAAGAATGACACATAAAGAGTGAAAAAAAAGGAAAATATTTTAGGTCAAAATGGAAGAGGCATAAATTTCTCAACACCTTATGTCATCCCAAAAATTAAAACACAAGAAAAAAGAAAAGATAAAGGTTTGCGAAATATAAAATAATGTAGGTACTAAAACATAGAAAAATAGGTTCAGGTTCAAAACATATAGGGTTTTATACTAAATTTGGAATATTTCACCAAACTTACTATAAATATAAAGGGAAAAAGGGATGTAATGAACCTACATATTCTTTTATTTCATTCAAGAAATGAGATCCCTCAAGTTAAAATCCACTTTCAACCCTTAGGTGAGTGCATTCTTGAGGAATCTTGCAAAAAAATTCCTTTTATGTGTGTGTGTGGAATAAAAAATACTTTTTGGAGATAAAAATTAAATATCAAATCAACTCAAAACTGAAATGTAAGACCAAATATGATTAGATTAAATATAGAGCTGAGAGAGACAATTTATTTCATGAAATTCAGATGAGTGGAGGATACATAAAACTTATCTAAAAAATAGTTGCAAACTATCCCTATAGGTTGCAAAGTGTCCTAAGATAACTTTTTGAAAAAATGATTGAAAAAGGGTTTTGAGAGAATGATTAAAAATACCAAATTCACTCATTCATGACATGTAAAAAGTGTATTTTGGAGATGAAACATAATACTAACAAAAAAAATTTATTTCATGTAGATGGAATAAAGGGAAAATGTTGTGAACCTATTGCAAAACAATGTTTGTAGAAGCTATCTAAGGACTCATTCGTCTATTGGTGAATCGGTATTTTTTGAGCTTTCTAAAAAAAAAATATGGGTCATCTTCTCATGTGTCTACAATTCCATATTCTTTGGATCTCATAGTCGGGTGGTCAAAAATAAATCTAGGATCTGTGTTTTCATGAGATGACAACAAATGCAAATTTTCAATTTTGCAATTTTGAGATCTTCAACTTTTCTTCAATCTACTAACAAGTGAAAATTTACAACACAAAAAGAGAGGGGAATTTTTTTTTTATGGGTGAATGGGGGTTCTTTTTTTCCAAACCCCATTTTGGTAATTAAACCTTGAATTGAAATGAAATAGTTTGAAATGAATGATGAATGAACAACTCAATGTTGCAACTCACCATAACCTTGAATAAAGTTTTAAAAATATGAAATATTGATGTTGATATTACATGAAATGGCTTCAATGGATGTGGATCTTGATACTGGAATCTTGTTTTGAATCTTTGACTTGAATGCTTGGATTAGATCATGAAACCTACATCACAATGTTAGCTCCAAAAACGTGCATGATTGTAAAATACTTTCACATGATGCTTGAGATCTTAATTGCAGAAAAAAATGATGAAGAAATCTACCCTTGAATGCTCTTGACAATAATATTTTCTCTTGTGAAATTTATCTCAATTGTGCTCTTGAAACCTATTGTTAATTTGATAAAAAACCTTGTATTTATAGAAATTTATCCTTAATTTCTTGAAATTCAAACATTACAAGCTGACCTTTGAAGTTTGAATTTAGGATCATAAAAGTACTACCAAAAAAATATTTAAAAATGGGTTCCAAGGCTTAGGGAGGACCCATTAACCCATGTACAAATGGGTCCTGGGCCCTAATTGTTGGAACACACATTGCTTAGTCTGAAGTATTATGTATTGGCATTAATTAATGTTGGATTTCCCCTTCAAAAAATGTAATTTAACTCTCTTGTAAATGAATTATAGGGCCAATTAAGGCATAATTAAGTTTAATTAATTAAATGAGCCCAAACTAAGTGTGAGTGTAAATGGATACACTTTACAACACTAAATTAAGGCACAATTAAGGTCATTTTAACTAGGAGGGCCCAAACAAGTTAGAAAATATAAAGGGATACATTTTTCTACACTACATTTAGCCCCAAATTTAGTGAGAGGGTGACACTACATCAAAATCACACAAAAGTAGAAAAATATGTGTCAAGAGGGGTCCAAGTGTACAAATGTTAGTGAGATACAATGACAAATATCAAGGAGGTGGCTAAGCATCCAAGAGAAATCCTATGGAAAAAAGAAAAAAGGGACACACACAAGGTGCATGATATGTAGCAACAAGACAAGATACACAAACATACAATGTCAAAGACTAAAAGAAAGAAATAAAAAAATTAAAGAAAAAGGTGGATCAAGCCTCATCAGTCTATCCAACTCAATGTGGATCAAGCCTCAGCAGTCTATCCAACTCGATGTGGATCAAGCCTCAGTTGTTTGTCCAAAAATGTTAGAAACCAAGATTAGATTTGAAAACTAGAATATCCTTCCACAAAAGAGAAAAATAGAAAAATCAGAGATTTGCAAGAAGATGTACAAAAAAATATTATTTGAGAGTTCATAATTACATGATAATGATTTTCTTTATAAAATAAAAGATGCATAACCCTAATCTTATCTTGAGCAACAAGATAGATCAATAAGATAAAGATGAGAATTAATAAACATAGGAATTAAATAATTCCTAAGTAAAATTATGCAAGTGTAATTAAATATTAATTACACTAACACCCCCCATAAGTGTAACTTAGGGAGACTAAAAAAAGTATGCACCTAGAACTAAGATGAATGCAATAAAGCATGAATGGTTCCCAAAAACAAGGCCTAATTAGGTACCCAAGTACAAATGAAATAATGAAGTAGAGAAGGAAAACCTAGTGGGACAAAACCCCCCTACAATGAGATGATTGTTGCAAAGAAGCACTAGAAGAACATTGTGGAGTAACACTAGAACTGCAATCTGACAAGCAAGGAAAGATAATTTTGTCTACAACTGAAACCAAAAATGGAATCATGATAATGCGACGGTAGACCCAACTCCATGGAACACTGGAAAGCTCACAAATTGGAACAACCCTAGAATCCATAAAGCAATAGTAGATGAAATGATGGCATAATCTAGAAGCCATGTATCTTGATGTCGATGCCAAATTGAGACTAAAACTCTTCCATGGGAAGGAGTACTATAAAGACTCTAGAACATTAACCATAAAATATGGCCCTCAAACTGAGAAGGATCTGAAACAATGCAGATCAAGAAACATAATCTCTCAAATGAGGTGTGAATTGATGAATCCGATATGTGTCAAGTAATAGCAAAAATGTGGCCAAAAGAAACTAAGAAAATAGATAACCCATGTGAATTGCCAAAAATTCAAGATGGATATGGAGATCAAAGTGCATGCACACTCTAATCAGATTATTATGCAAGAAATCCCCCTGATGGAACTTTATCTCAGTTCATTTATTACAATAACCCAATGATTGTAAAAGGAGAGAATCCTAAACATGCATGAATAGAAAATAACATGATGTGATACTGAAATGAAGTACAAATATTCAAGTTTCACCTTTCCAACTACAAAAACATCCAAGTAATCTCAAAAACACCCATTAGGAAAAATCTGGAATAATGATAAACTTTTGATAGATATAGAAAAAAGTGCATGGACAACAAGATAGAGCTCCTCAATACCTTTCCAATGCCGCAAAGAAGATGAAAAATAGAGATCGTGGAAAAAAGTTATGACCTCGAAAGTCCAAAATAAACATCTGACTTCAAATAGAAATAAATTCAGATAAATAGAAAAATATTGAAAAATAACCTACACCACTGGAAATTTCTTGGAACCAGCTTTTTGACAATATCTCGTTTGCCCGATTTCGACGCCGTATGCCCAAGTTATGCCAAAAAGAAAAAAAGTACTCCTTTAAGGAAAATCAAGGCTAGTAGGGGGCTTAGAGCATCGTACAACCAATGCTATTAGCATTTCACATGAAAAAATTTGACGGCCATTTGGCCATTGGGGCAAAAAAATGCCCCCTGCTGAAAAAAAAAATTGGCCTCAAAATATGCTGCATGTCCACCAAAATATTTGTTGTCCGCTAGAATCTCCAAGAGGAATATTCCTCCGCCACAGATTTGATTGCCTATCGAAATATGCTCCTTGAATTGCTAGAATATTCTAGCACTAGTTGGCTAGTGGCGTGGCGCTCGTGGTCCCCATAGGACCACTGGCAAACTGCAAAGGGGTCGGCCAAGGGCTGGAGGGAGGCGGGGGACCGATGGAAGCGCTGGTGGCGGCGACAGATGGGTGGCCACTGGGTGGAAAAATCTGTGTGAACTAGAGGCTCTGGTGTAGATCCCTAGAAAGCACATTTTTTTAATTTTTTATTTATTTTTGTGCATCGAGAGGCATGCTAGGGAGGCCGTATGGCCCCCCAGGCAAATTTTTTTTGTCTTCCGGACCAACTTCACCAAAATTGATGAAACGACAGGTGTTCTTAGCATTTTTGGCTACCGCGAATGCGATGGTGACCTCCATTTGTACTCAAAATTCTCTAAAAAAATTGGCACCTCCAGAACTTTCAAAAAATCTCCCATCCTGAAACCCTCACAGATTTGGCAAATGATAGCCAAAATCTACAAAACAAAAGCCAATCCTGACTTTTTCTAGCGCTTTGAATCCAATTTTGAAGCCTGGTCTGATCCAAAATGCCTCATAGATGAACTCAAGGTATGATACCCTTGAGGAATCTTAAACAAACCCTACAATGATTTTCTCAAAAATTTGAGAAGGGGCTACAAATCAAGGCTCTGATACCATGTTAGAAACCAAGATCAGATTTACAAACCAGAATATCCTTCCACAGAAGAGAAAAAAAGAAAAAGCAAATATTTTCAAGAAGATGTGCAAAAAATTATTATTTGAGAGTTCATAATTACATGATAATGATTTGCTTTGTAAAAGCAAAAATGAATAACCCTAATCTTATCTTGAGCAACAAGATAGCTCAATAAGTTAAGATGAGAATTAATAAACCTAGGAATTAAATAATGCCTAAGTAAACTTATGCAAGTGTAATTAAATATTAATTACACTAACAAAATATGTTCACAAGTGGAACTCATTTTCCACTATGCAAACAACATGCATGCTTAGAAGAGCTAGTAGAACTCTGGTTTTCCACTAGATGAGCCCCCAAGGGTGGAAAATGAGAGAATCTTATTAGGCTCCCATACCATACCAAAGCTATACCTTAGATAAGTTCAATAAGGGACCACAAAACAAAACATGAACTTTGAGCTTCATAAGTCCTAACAAGCTACATTATGCTAACTGCCTATGAACAAAATGTAAGGCTCCATGGGCAAGAAAAGTTTGTTATTATTGGTGGCCACAAAAAGGGTACAATCTTCACAAGGCTAGCAAGCTATGTTATGCTAAACACTTATGAAAAAAAAGAAAATAACATGTTCAAAGGTGTTTTTATTAGTTCACAAGGTATCCTTATAGGGAACATCATTCCTAACATCTCAGAGAGAGGAAAACTCTAGGATAAAATATTTGCAACTTTGAGAATGCAACATCTAGCATCACCACTAATAGGAAAGTCGTATGCCAAGAAAGGTTGAACTTTTGGAGGACATCAAAATTGATGACACCACCAAAAAAAATATGCATCACAAGAAGTAATAAGAACAAACAATGAAACATAAGAAATGTCAAAATTTTCAAAAATAATAATACAAATGTCTGCCCCCACTTTACAAAAATTGCTAACACCATACTATGAGCAATTAATTTAAAGTAGAAAATGATCACTGCTAACAACAAAGAAGACATGAGAGCTTATTTGGAAAGCCCTATTCCAAGTCATATGTTTCCAAAGGAAGTTATTTCATGAAGAGGGAAGGGGTTTCCCACAAACATATAAGGGATCTATGGATTTGGGATCAATATGACTTTGCTACAATGTTTTTATAGAGCTTGGAATCACCATCATTCCCCAAATACTCGTAGAATTGGAAGAATGACACATAAAGAGAAAAAACAAAGAAAATATTTTTGGTCAACATGGAAGAGACCTAAATGTCTTGATGCCTTGCATCATCCCCAAAAGAAAAACACAAGAAAAGGAATATATAAGTGTTTATGACAAATAGAATAATGTAGATATAAATAGAGGAATTCACATGAAGAGACACCAAACAAAACTATATGGGGGATCACATTATGTACATGCAATCACACAAAGAAAATAAAGACAATACTAATGAGGCACATGTGAGTCAACCTATAGCAGTTCATTTGCATCCAAATCTTTTTTAGTATGTGTGGAAGGCATACAAATAACCAAAAGAGACAATGACAAGTGCCATACTATGAAAAAGCCACCTAGCCCCTTTCCCCCCAAGGACAAAAGGTGAGCCTAAATGTATGATTGTATGTTGCTCCTTGTGAAAAGGAAAATATTAAATCCAGGTTTATACCATCATGCATGGTAGTGAATATGCTATGATACTACAACTACCACATGACACTTGGAGCAGTAACTAATGAACTATTGATTATAATGAGTACCACATGACTATCAATAGATCCTCTATCGTCAAATTCCAACTTTCAAAATTATTTACAAAAAAATTATCCATCTCTATTCTCCCTAATGAACATTCCATCTGAAAATTCCTACAACAAGATCACAAAGTGTCTTCTACACAAGCTCCCACTCAAATCTAGATAGGTTGAAAAAACCCAACCCAAAACTGAAACCAAATGTGGTCATGCTCTAATACCACTTGTGAGGAAGCTAAAGTAGTGAAACAACATCCTACACTAATCTTGAGAGGAGAAAAATGAAAAAAAATTAGAAATCTTCAATAGTTACATAAAAATAAATAGAAATAAGCATAAATATCATGCAGACCACAACACAATGATTTACATGGGGGAAATCTTGTTGGGAGAAAAACCAAACACTCCAAAAGTTTCCCAATTATATTATTCAAATAATACAAAGATTACAATATACTTGTAGAGAAAGCTTCTCAAAAGAGTATCACTAACCAGAGATCCAAAGGCAACATGACCTCTACCAGACTCCCATAATACATAACCATGGCCTATAGGGAGGGCCATGGTGAACTCCTAGGTGGCACCACCAACAACAATGACCTTTGGGAAATGGACTAGCTAAACACAAACAATCTTTTGGCAGTTAAGTCTTTATTAACTATGAAAATTTTCATACATAAATTTAACCACCCATGGTTTGCAAGGGTCTACAACTAGAAGTTTACTATGAAATACCCATTGGTTATATGTTGTAGGGGGCTTGATGACTCTACGGGAAGCCAAGGCTATAGGGAATTATTCCCTTAACACCAAACATTGGTCATAAAAGGCCCCATGCACTAATTCTTGTGAGAAAGTTCTTAAGCACAAGTTTATAAAAACATAAATTAAGCGCTAATTTTTTTTACGAATTTTTTAATCGATAGAGTTGTATGACTATATATAGGGATCCATACAACCCTCCTAGAATTTATTTTCCCTCGATGGCTCCTTGCACTAAATATAGGTGAATTTTACGTAAAATTTTATCACCTCAACCTCATGAATACAATGGTAACGTTTATTTTTGCTAAAAATGCTCCAGTAATTTTTTTTTTTACAATATTTGATCTTCAAACCCTTTTTTTTCTATTGTGTCATATGGTGGGAAAGTTGAGTGAAAAAATTTAAATCTAACTTTCTTGAGCCTCTTGAACATAATGGGACAGCCAAAATACATCCACCATAGCCATAATAGCTACAATCAATTGATCTCAACAAAAACACACATGTAAATATAGAATTAACAAATATTCAAAACTATTTTCTAATTCTCTAGATCATATAAAACAAAAGAGAAGAGCTTATGATTATATATGAGATCATACCAAAAAATCAAATATTTTAATCAAGAATCCAAGTACATAAAACACTCAAAATATAGGCTCTAGTACCATGTTAGAAATTTGAAATAGATAATAACCAAATTTTTTATATTAGAGAGATAAGCTATTAAAATATAAATGAAATAACACAATTATAGACCAAAAATTCAAAAAGATGTACAAATTTAAAGATGAAAAGACTAAATTCTGAGCTCAAATAAAAGTTATAGAATAATGACTACATGCATCAATGTACATGTATACAAAATTATACAATAATGAATATGCAAATACAAACTAGGTAGTGAGTTTATATATAACTAAGGAGATGATGGAGGTAGAAAATCCAAGCAATAGGGAGTGACTACCAAGTAGCCAAAATTAGTAAATACTCCACACTTTTAGGATGAATAAACCTCATCACCTTAAATCTCTTTATCTCCTAGTTATTAAATAATAAGCTCATTATTATCAGAGGAGAACTTAATAAAAGTGTAGGAAAAACTTACGACTAAGGGAAAATAAATAAAACCACTAGGAAAAAAAACCTACACCAAAAAAGATAATTTCAAAGGGGGACAATGTTGAAAAGATAGATTTCACTCTACATGAGAAAAATTCCACCACAAATGGAATGCGACATCCTTAGCCAACTACTAGACCACCCAGAAAACATGTTAGTATAATTAGATAGAAATTTCATATAATTATACTTATATATAAGTAGGATTAGAAGATAAAAGGGGTAAGAGAGATAAGAGAGTAAGAAAGTAATGGGAGAGAAGATAATAAAATATTATATTTAAATAATATGAATATTTGATAGAAGGAATTATAAGAGGAGAATTGATATGTAGGTGAATATCATATAACAAATATGTAAATATGATTATATATGAGAATACAGTGTACTAAATTTAAATATATTATGATATACGTGTATGTATGTATATATTAAATTTTAATTGTTCTATCATTTTTCCACCTTTTGTAAGTTACAACATAAGCCCTTGATATTCCTCTTATTAGTCATTTTAGAGTATAAACACAAATCTCAAAAAATATAGGCTTAGATACTTGGTTTGTGTGCTAGTATTGTTAACAAAAGCCACAAAAGCATGTGATGAATACAGAAAAACTAATGATTTTAATCATGGAGTCTAAATAGAATTTATTAAGTTTTCTTTCATAATATTGTAAATTATACATAGTGAGAGCGACAATAGAGGGTAAGCCAACTTTCCTATAACAAAACTTAAAAAATTAATCAAGTTAATTTTCCTTTTTGCATAGAGGTGCCATGGTGAGGGTTTCCAGATGGAAAAGTTTGGTAGAAGACCACATTCTAGTTAGAAAATCATCAACATTCAAGGCATTCCTAGAGTCGGGGTTATGTAAGCCCTTCTCCAAGGACTTGGAATAGTGGGAATAGCTTTGCGGGCTAGAAAAAGCCTATATTTTAGTGTCAACAATCAAGTTAGCTCAAAATTTGAGGACCCACAAGTACTCTCTTAAAGAAATTGGAAGGTGGGAAGGGTTTTGTGACCTTTCCTAATAATATATCCATCCTAAAACCATGTCCATTTGGCACTTCCTTTAATCCTCCCCTACCAAGGAAACCACAGTTTCAAAAACCCTCTTAGAAATTCATTAGACCCCATAACCAGGAGAACTCAAGCCCCAATGTTTAGAAAAATGGCTTGACCCTAATGCCTAAGCAACTACAAAAAAAGGAGGTGAAATCACTAGTTAATCAACACCTAAGGGCATAAGAAAGCAATAAAATTTTATGAGGCATCCTCCAGGTGACATTCTTGGAAGAACACCTCAACTTCCAAATCAAGGAGTTTTGTGAAAAAGCTATTGTTAGTAAGTTTTGGAACCTTAACCCTACCAAAAATGTTATGACCAAATGGGTTGATGACCATTGGGTGGGAGCTAATGAAGTCCATTTCATAAATAAGGGTAAGGGGTTTTTTATTTCTATTTTTTACTCAAAAAAAAATAGGGATGATGACTTCAAAGTGAAGACGTGGTTCTTGCAAAGTGCAAGACTATATATTTATCCCTAGATCCCCAACTTTAAACCTTCATCTACAGTGATAAATTTTGAGTCATTTTAGGTACAAATGTAGCCCTCCCACTTGAATACAAATATTTTCAAATAGTAGAAATTATGGGAAATCAAATGGGTATCTTCAAGAAGCTTGATCAGACTTATTTTGACAACATCAAAGCTTTGGTCAAGTTCTATTTTTTATTTGACACCAAGATAAGCCCCTCCCATGGGATTTTCAAATTCCTTCTAGGAATGAAACCTAACATCAGGAAATCTTTCTTGAAGGGCCTGAAATAGAATGTCATTCCTACCATCTAAAGGTTGAGCCTAGCACAAAATATGTATATCAAGCTAGACAATCTTGGCTGACCTATGAGGATCAAGATAGCATACTAATTGAGAAAATAATAATTTCCAAGAATGATTTTATGTTGTTTCTAGATATTTATTTAAGGGTTAAAGAGGTTCCATCAAATAGTACCTAGGCTTCAGAGCTTGGAAGTTCTCCAAAAAATGCAATGGGAGGTAAGGATTTGTCGGATTTCCAACTAGAAAAGGATTTTTCTTCTTTAAAGGTACCAACTCATAGAAAGGAGAATAATGTTTCAGTGCAGTTGAACATACTAGTGGAATTTCTAGATTTACAAGTACTGGAAAATCCTAGCCGAAGTACACAATTTGATAGTATGATCCCAAACATAGGGGTAAAGGAAACATCAACTTAGGATATTTCTTTAATTGTCCTAGATACGATGGTTGAAGATTCAATTATGTAGTATGGAGAGGATGTTTTCTAGAACACTTTTGTTAAGGTTGTGGTTCTAAATACTCCTCCTAACCCTAACCATATGGCTCAAAATGACATGAAAATAGATATACCTATAAAAAATTATAATTGGGATAATATCAAATACATTCCTCTAGGCTCTCAAGTTCTCTCCTCAAGGTCTCTATGAGCAGTGGCAAAACAAATCTTAGTGGAAGTAGGAGGAAAAATTATTGATGAAATTAATGAGGACTTGAATGAATTTTATTATTCTCACCACTTTCAATTTCTCAAACTCAATTTGGTGCGACTACCTTGTCTCCAAAAACAAATACAAATGAAGGAAAAAATCACAACACAAGGAAAATACAAGAAGAGATCACAACAGGTTTGTAGACTACCATGGACAAAAAATATAAATGTGAGACCAAGGAGGACCTATCACTCTCCTCAAGACCAACATATTCTAGTAGGAGATACTAGCTTGTGGAGCATAATTACTTCTTCTCACATTGGATCTACAATAAAAAACCCTATGAAGAAAATTGTTGCATTTGTAGTAGTAACCATAGAATGATTGAGAAGTCATAGAATTACTATTCCTTATTATTTTACTTCTTCATTCATTAGCCTTGTGACCAAATTTATTGCAAGCATAGCATTGACCATGGAATTATTGAGAATTCATAATAATGTACTTTGGAGGCCTAAATTAATCCTAAATAATCTTTCTTATACACTCAATTTCCTTATGACCATACTTATTACAAGCATAATAGTTGCCATTGAACCTAATAGGATCAATTTGTTTAGGGATAGGATTTTTGAAGTTCCTTTTCTTGTTCCAAAAAAGAATGAATCCTCCTTCTTTCTTACTATCTTGATTTTTCTTTGCATTTCTGGAGGATGTATCCTTAGGTTTTTATGTGCAAGCTTTCTCCTCCCTTGTTTTAGGCATTCCTTTTTCTTTGAAGTTATCATATAGGTTAGTAGGTGAATTGTTTATAGAACTTTTCCCTTTTTCAAAACAAGTCTAAATTTATCTTTAGATGAATTTTGAGAGATAATCAACTCATTAAGAAATATAGAACCTCCTCTCAGTTTTAGACCCTTGTCAATTTTAGGGTATGTCTAGGATCATGGTGGGCCAAAAAGTGGTGATATGATGGGTATGTGGCTATCGACCTTTTTTTACCCAAAATTGATGAAACGAAAAGGGTTTTTAAAGGAGATTCTCAGCTTTCCACCAATATAAATTAAGCTTTACTTTAAATTTAATAAATAATTATTATTGATTTTCTATTTGAATTATGACTAAAGTCCTAATTGATAGGCTGATTGAAAAACATCTATAGATTTCAAATGGTATCACATTTTTTGAATCTCAAACATGCATCACATTCTATGCTTTCCCTACTATAGGATTAAAAAAAAGTTGAATTTCATGAAGTTTTGACCAAGTTAAGGTGGTCAGACATACGAGTTTTTTATATTTTTTAAAGGTTGTAATAAAAAATCATAATTAATTATTTACTTGCAAAAAAATTACCAAAAATATGCATCACATTGGGACATGCATCCTCTACTTATATCTAAAATATTATAAGAAAATATTATCATTTTATTGTGGTTAGGGTGGTCAGATAGACACCTACTTCTTATTTTTTCCCTAAAATTTAAGTGCTACTGCATTGAAATTTCAATTTTTCACCAAATAGATTTTTTTTTAAAATAAACCTACTAGTTTAGAAACTAAATTCAATTTGCTACAGATTATATTCTTACATATTTTTTAAATACTATAGATAACTTATTCAAATTTTTACGTCAAGTTTCCTAACTCTGATTTTTTGAATTTTATCACCACTTAAGGGCCTATTTTTTCCATGATGATCCTGCACATACCCTTTACTCTTTTTCCTTTTCAAGTTATTTTGTCAAAGAGGAAATCTCTTCCTCAAGCTTTAAGCACTCAAAAATTTTATCAGTGAGCTTTGTATTCAAGTAATCCTCAATCCTCTTGCCTTATTCAACTCTTATTTTTAAATTTGAGATCACATCTTTAGCTTCTTTGACTTTAGTCTCACATCCATTTCCTCCTTTTATTTGAGATTTCAATTTTCCAATGTCTTATTTTGATTCTTTAGCTTTTTCCCTTCAATTTGTCAATTGTCTCTTTTAATTTTTCAAGCATGCACTCATATTTGATATTTTTCATTCTTGCTTCATCTATATCTTCAAGAGAAGAAAAAATCTCTCCTTCAAAATCAACCCCACAATAATCTAGATTAATGTCCAAACCTTCAGGTTTCATTGCTTCTAGATCTAGGTCTAGAATGAACATATCACCAATATTTGCTACAGACAACATGTGTTCAAGTGCACGATCTACCTCAACTATTAAAATTCTTAAAGGTACCTAACTCTGATACCAATTGTTGAACACATTATAGTGCTAAGAGGGGGGGCTGAATAAGCATTAAAAATTAACCATTGCCATTTGGAAATTAAACACCACATCATATTGTGAATATGAAATTCACCATGCTCCCCTCGAGTTTTTTTTTGGCTAAGTATCATCCCATGCCTTCAAATGAATATCATCGAACCCTTTTTATAATCATCATGGCCTCTGCCACATGTCCGCTCAACACTCTCTATGGGATTTATCTCCTTTGTTCTTCTATCGGCCCCCACTATGCTCCCACATGTCTTTATCATGGGTTATTTTAATTACTTCCCTTCACTTCCTCATCAGTCCCCGCCCATGTGCCACGTAGCTCCCATTCGAATAAAGATTTGGTAGGCCCCATAGGTGGCGTCTATAGTAAACATTTTTTCTACATGTCATCTCAGTGCAAGATTTCAATGAAGGAAAAATTGACTAAGGGCAGCGAAATGCTACCATGCATCTCTTCAGTGCATGCTTCTTCAATGCAAAGGATTAAGTGAGCTATGGGCTATGATATGTTGCCATGTGTTCTAATTGCTTATACGAGGGGGTGACACTTGTTTGTATAGGACTTTGTTGGGACCACTGCCATCATTCACAAGGGATGCACTTGAATGGGGAGTGACCAAATACTATGGCCCAAACCTTTTCTACTACAATGACTGAGGGTAATCATTGATACAAAATCATTGATTAGGATTCTGAATCTTTTCAGTTGCTACTTGCCAGCGGTGGCAGGCTCACTATATATACTGCTCTTTGGTTCTAAAGAGGGGTTCTGATTTTGAGGATTACATGATACATGTCTTTAAAGTTCCACTATTTTAATAATTATAGGATTTTTGAAGAGACACTAGGCCTTTTTATTGTTTATATTATTGCAAGAAATCACAAATTGTGCCATTGTTTAGCCTCTCTATTTTCTTATGTTATTGATAAACTTTACGTGTTATGCCATTATAGTTTGAATGGTTTATTTGTTGGTATGTGGCGATTGATCATGCTATACTGTATAGCCCATGGTATACTGTACACCCCGGCCCCTTGTCGTCAGCGAAAAAGGAAAAATATTTGCAAAAGAAAGAAAACTGACTTTGTAAAACCCTAATTCTGGAAGCTTCTAAAAGCTTGTTAAAAGGGGTTGGGATGGGGGTTACAATATGATGAAAAATGTGACTATTTGCAAGATTGTAATAGGTTTTGCACTAGATAATAAAAGTATTGGATGGCTGCGGTTTGGTGGATGTAGCCCAGATTGGGTGAACCACGTTAAATTCTCTGTGTTATGATTTATTCTGTGTATGTTTTAGTTTCTTTATTTATTATTTAAATCTGCATTTAATTGTTAGATATTTGTCATCTCTAACCCTAACATTATTTTCCATACTTCTATAATTTGAATGAAAGTTTACTAGTTTAGATCGTGTCTTTTGACTCTTCCTTTTAGTAAATGGGTGTGAAAATTATTTTATGTCACTAAATGGGTTTTTCATGCTGCAATCCTTAATTTCTGTTATTCTAGAAAATGGTAAATTTCTAAGTGAGCCCTTAGATCATATCTAAAAGATAGGTTTATCATACCTTTCATCTAAATAATGGCACATCACCCTAGTTAGATTCTTTATTTTTATATCAACTTCCTTTTCCCATTCAAAAACCCCAATTATAGAAGAAGTTGGCTTCTTTAAAAATCCAGAGGTCACTCAGTTTAGTGCAATAAGTCCTCCATAAACTAAGTTCCCGACAAAGGGCTATTACCTTGCCAATTTTTGGCATCAACAATTTTTATTTTTCCTTGCACGCCTGGTGGGACTGAGCTTAAATGAATATAATATTTAGAAGGGTGTATGAGTCATCAACCCGTTACTAGGTCCCAAACAAAAAATAATCCCAATTTATTAGTACCACCATTAGGAACAATACAACCCGCGACCCAATTAGTGAACATTTTGCTTCCTTTTCCCTTCCTACTAGTCATGTTGCCTACCACTAATAGAAATTATGTGGCATGGGATGCTGGAAGCCCTCTTGTTGCACTAGTAGCACCTGTTGTTTGGACCACTATCCTAGTTTCCACCCTAAAGGCCATACCTAAACTCACTGGAGATGGCTCAAGAACACCATTCGAACATCTGTAATATATTGCAGATGTATGTCTGGTACATGGTGTTACAAACCAAAATATAGCACTAAGGTTGCTCATAGCCTCTATCAGAGGCAAGGCACTAGATTGGTACCATATTTTGTAAGAAAACACTAGATATCAATACTTGGGATGAGCTTCAAGATCCTTTTTACCAAATATTATCAAACGAAGGAGACTGATCCTCGCTATATTATCAAATTTTGATCATAAAACGGGCCCCGCACGAAGCCATGGCTGACTTCAATTCCCAGTTTCATACCAACTGGAAGAGGATTCAAGTTGATATCCACCCGCCACCTAATCTAGCATTTATGTTTTGTTTGAGATCTATCAACCTTGAAATTTCCATGATGATCAAATCTTTCAAAGGAGCCACACTACCAAACACATATAGTGTTGATGTCAAGGTGGAGAGAAATTTGATAGATGCTAGGAAATTGCAACCTCAACCCATCATTCGTATATTCCTAGAAATATTGGTTCCTTCTTAGGAGATGCCTTCTACCAGCGCACTAGCTCCTCTAGCTCAATCCATGTACATAGCATGCCTCAAAATGTTTCTTCTACATCCAATTCTTCCAAGGAGGATATGTGTGACGTCAAGGAAATGTTGCAACATATGGTTAATGAGATAACTGTTATCAAGCACAACTAGGGGGCATGTGCAGGATCATGGTAGGCCAAACATGCCCTTAAGTGGCAATGAAAATTCAGAAAAATCAGAGTTAGGCAACTTGACGTAAAAATTTGAATAAGTTATCTATATTATTTCAAAAATATGTAAGAATAGAATTTGTGGGAAATTTAATGTAGTTTCTAAACTACTAGGTTATTTTTTTAAAAAACAAAATCTATTTGGTGAAAATTTGAAATTTCAATGCAGTATTACATAAATTTTAGGAAAAAAATAAGAAGTAGGTGTCTGTCTGACCACCCTATCCATAATAAAATGATAATATTTTTTTATGAGATTTTAGATATAAGTAGAAGACTCATGTCCGAATGTGACACATATTTTTTTGTAATTTTTTTCCAAGTAAATAATTAAGTATGAATTTTTATTACAACTTTTTAAAAAATATAAACTTCATATGTCGACCACCTTAACTTGTTTAAAACCTCATAAAATTCAAATTTTTTTTTTAATCCTATAGTATGCGAAACATAGAATGTGAAACATATTTTGGATTCAAAAAATATAATACCGTTTGAAAGTTATAGATGTTTTTCAATCAGCCTATCAATCAGGACTTTAGTCATAATTCTAAAAGAAAATAAATAATAATTATTTATTAAATTCAAAGTAATGAATAATTTATATTGGTGGAAAGATGAGAGTCTCTTCTACAAACCCTTTTCGTTTCATCAATTTTGGCTAAAAATAAAGTTGTCAGCCACATGGACGAAGTCTAGAAAAACAAGGGTAAGTTGTCAAACACATTTTTGTTGACTTCTTAGGATTGGCATGTCCAAAGCCAAATACCAAAGCAAGCCCGAGGCTAATCCCTAGGCAATAAATTATGTGTTAGAAATATCGGATATCTATTTCAAATCAGATATCCGTTTCAAATCGGATATCGGTCCGTTTTTATTGCATTTTATAAATTATATATTATAAAGTGTATAATTTTTTTAAAAATCATATATAAACCAAATCGGATATCCGTTTCAAAACGGATATCTGATTTGGTTTATATATGATTTAAAAAAATTTATACACTTTATAATATATGATTTATAAAATGCAATAAATATTTTATAGTTTATTTTAATATATCTACTTGAGAATATAAAATATAGTTTATAATTTAATATATAATATATTATATTATTATGTATAATATTTAAATATTATTTCTATATTTTACTTAATGTATATATATATATATTACTAATATATAAAATATTATATAAC